>CABHPP010001584.1:42006-64441 GCA_902168425.1 Peromyscus attwateri | reverse complement strand
GGAATTTATAATCTAAAAGTCAACCAAAGATTGGTGATGGAATTTATCTTCTTCAAATGACAGCGGCACTGCTGACAGCAGCCCCGTAATTTTAGGCTGTTATACTTTGAGGAGGGACACAGTGAAATGACTAGCAATATGCTTTAAACTCAGCTACCATGAGTTCCAAATTATGTATTAGTTATAAATCTACAAATAATAACTTATGGGCTATTTACGTCCATTTACAAACTAGCTATTACTTTAGGAGAAAAACCTTAAATGGGATCTGCCAAAATGAGATTGGCCTTTGTCTTTCCTGCCCTTCACATCCCTTCTTTTGTAACATGAGCCAATGATTGATTTTATTCCGAAGTAGACCAATATAATTCGGTGATTGTTCATGCTGGATTTCTCCAGGTCGCAATTCTATTAGTTGCTTTTAAGGTCATAGAGTAAATCTTGCATACTGCTTTTGTGTTAGAAAATCTGTGCCACTCAGCCTACAATCCAGAAATCTCTTCAGAAAGTGGCTCGTTTTTGAAGTGGACGTGTCGTGCTGTCTGTACAGTGTGGCCAGGACAGTGAGTCAAAGGTGATGCGTGATCAGAGTGATGCGCGAGACTGTATTTCCTCATCGAGAGGGCAGCATGTTAGGGAAGAGAAGCTTGAGTGAAGAAACAATACAGGACTAGTTAGCTAGTTTGTTAACTGAACTTGCAGTAGTCCTGAGAGGTCAGGAAGGAGCTGGAACAATGGCCCACTGCTGCCCTGACTCTCTGAGAGTGAACGGCAGCCAGAAGCAGTTACTCAGACAGAGTGGGCAGAGCCTGGGGAGTGGATCCTCAGGTTGGCACAGCAGGTTTCACATCAAGATTTGGAGAGGAGTGAAAGGGAAAACGCCTTGTAGAAGCCTTCTTATAAAATGTACAGCACTCAAACGTTGGGGTATTTGTTAAAAGACAGAAAAACAGACTGATGGAAGAGCAGACAGCCCAGAAACAGACACACCGGCATCTGGTACTCTGCCAGAGAACATGAGAGTTCCAAGGCGTGACACATTTTAAAATATGATTTGGAGGGCTGGTGAGACGGCTCAGCAGGTAAAGGGGCTTGCGGCAAAGCCTGATTCTCTGGATTTGAACCCTGGGACCCACGTGGAAGAAGAGGAGAACCAACTTTTGTAAGCTATCCTCTGACTTTCACTATGCATACCACACATGCATGCCTGCAAATAAAGAAATAATAAATAAGAACATGATTTGGAAAAATATTGTAGATATGTACCTGAAAGTATAGATTTCTTAACTCATACCATATATAAAACATTTATAATGCATGAAAAGAAAATTAAACTTTAATTTTAATAAAAACATATAAAAATTAAAGGATTAGATGGAGAAACATTAAAATTAGAATGGGAAGGATTTGCTCAATAAGAAGCGCAAGTTCTATTGGAAAAGATGGATGGCTCAGAGTAAATTAAACATGAACTAGGAAGCACGCTGCCGACTGAGCGGAGACATTTGCAGTGCGTATTACTGATGATACTCAGTCAGCACACATGTGATTGTGTGTGTAGCCGCCCATATAGCATTGGTGCTGAGAGTGTAAGTCATCCAGCCTTTTAGGAGTGTCCCTGCACTCTTGGCACACCCTCAGTCTAGGTGTGCACAGAGAAGACCTTTTCATTCATGTGTTTATAGAATCACATGTATGGAGTGCTGAAATGGAAAAAAGTGGAAACGACATAAATGTCTGTTAATTAAAGTGAAAAAGAGAAATTGTTATAGAAATCATAAAATAGAATGATACTACATAACTGTCATGGTGAAGGCATTGCATAAACATGAATCCTCAAGGATACATCTTAGAAACAAATGGCTGATGACAAAAAGCAGTGTGTAAAAGAATATGTACACTTAGAAGTTTATATAGTTCTGTTTTGTTGTGGGTGTATGTATATGAACAACTGTAAAGTTATGAAGAATAGTTTTCCAGATATTGGCTTCTGGGTCAGAAATCAGAGAGGAAAATGAACTCTATGTAGTTTTATTTTGTGTTTAAAAAGTTTAAAACAAGAGAGGTAAAAAGCCCAATTTTGTTGGCTCTGGATACTGATGCAGGGATCTGTCATATTATTTTCTGTTCTTTCCAGTGTGTTTGACATATTCCACAATGAAAAAGAAAAAATAACAAACTTTGAACCATTAGTCATTTTAAATCTGTTCTCCAAAATGGATATTTTACGTTCTAAAATAACCCTTTGAAAATAGGAAAGATAAGATTATTTATTTATGTTTTAAATCCCATCTTGATATTTAAATTTTGTACATAATTTACAATGTATGTGTGTTATTAGTATAGTAGGGCACAAGCAATAAAATGTGTTGATGATTAAAATCTCACTAACAAGAGTATAAAATTAAAAATTTGTCTAAAGACAATACAAATCTTTAAGCAATATAAAATATTTAATTTCCACAACTCTGAAAAATCCGTATTTATTTTGTATGTCCTCCAAACTTTTTATATGAAAATTCATACAAGTATTTAATGAAGATTGAGGTATATTATGCAAAATGATTTTTAGATATTTTTTCACTTACCTATAAATAGCAATGGAATTTTTTTCAATATAACCTGTTTGACCCTTTGACCTTTTTGTCAGGTTCTTTGAGATATTGTTTAAAATAATGTCTTCTGATCACAAAAACAATAATGATCATTGTAGAAAGTATAAAAACCAAAGAATTTTAAAGCCTCTCACAATAGCAGCACTCAGAAAATCAAATTAACAGTCTTGTGTAGTTCATTTCATGTTTGTATGGTCACTCTTGTCTGTTCATGGGATATAGACTATAATTCTAATTTTTCAAAACTGTTAAAAGTCAGCATGTGCACTTTTATCTTTTTTAACTTAAATATTTATTACAAAAATTTCTCTATATCATTAAGTTTTCTTTAAAATCTTGGATTCTAATGTTTGTACAGTTGGTATCAAGTGGATTGGCCCTAAGTCACTTAGCCAAACTTCTATTATTGGACATTAATAACATTTCCCATTTGCTACTATTATAAATACTACTGTAATAAATGCTCTAATAGAGAAAATTTTGGAACGTCCTGGTGAGCATTAGTTACAGTAGATGCTGACCCAAAGGCTGAGACCCTTTAAAAGGCTTTTCATACGTGTAACCAAAGTGCAAGCTCTTCATACATGTTTCCAAATTCTGGCTCTTTATACATGTTACTGAATTGTGGCTCTTCATCTATGTTACCAAATTGTGGCTCTTCATCCATGCTTCCAAATTGGTTTCCAGAAAGAATCAGGCAGCACTGTGGACCTCATGTAAGGGACATGAGGATAAAAAAAGCATTGGAAGTTTTATTTTCATATAATCTAAATGGACATATCAATCCATGGAAATGAGTCTGTCCCCGAGCTTGATAGATGAATCTGTGCCTATGATTTAATTTGCTTTGAAATCTATGGTTAAAAATAGTTCTTAAAAGGATAAAATGTTTTTGTAATTGGTACATTAATCATCTAGCTTGAATAATGTCCTTTTAGGGAACACTGGAAACCAAAAGAGAAAAAAGTTGAATGTCTTTTTTTGTAGTTAAAAAATAATAAATCTGGAAACACTGTAAATATGTATGCAAATTATTAAGGGTGCCTCAAAAAATGGAGAAAAAAAATACTTGGAAGAAAAGATTCAATGCTTCTTAAATAATATGGACCATAATTGGAGCTTATTTATAAAACATTTTCATTATTAAAACCAAAACATATGGTTGTTTTTCATGAGAGTTGGCAAGTGTTTTTATTGCTTTATAAAAAATTATTGAATTATGCTCTATAAATCTAATCGGCATATAGATTTTTAATGGTATATATTCTCTTTCATTAACTGAGAGCTGTTTTCCATAAATACCAAATAGTGGTTAAGGCTCAAAATAAGGGGATATAAGTTAAAGCTGGTGTTTAAAATTTAGACAAATCAAAATTTGAAATATAAGTAGGATTTTTCAGGGCAGGCTAATTTGGGGTGATGTCTGAAGGAATGTTTTATTCCAATCTTCACTTTGAAGTATAAAAACTACTCATAGAAAAAATTGGGGATATTAAATGTTTTTAACTCCTGAAGCTAATGCAAGTTCGAGCTCTCCAGCCACAAGGATGGGTCAAGTTCATAGGATTCACTCTTTTTCTCACCCAAACAGTTACGAGGTTCATAGTTGAGTTTGCCAGTCTTGGTTCACTGAGGCATGGAGCTGTGAGACCAAAGTGCCACATTTGCCCTTTTGACCAACAAGACCAAGGTGTTGCATTTGCCCTTTAGAATGTGAAAACCACATGAGTTTATGGAGGACTTGAATCCAGTCCCCCAGAACTCAGCTCTGAAGAGTCCATCCAGTAAAACGGGTTCTGTTTCTCTGTGCCACTTCCTGACTTCCATGAACGGGCTTGGAGTGAAACACAGATATTTCAATTAAGATGTGGTCTAAACCTGCTGGATCTTCACCCCAAACACTTGAAAGACAGTAGAGTAGTTCTTTGTGCTTTCTACAACAATTGGTTATGCTTCCGTTTGTTTAGAAAGAGAGCTACGTTCATTAGAAAGCACATGGGCTACGGCTGTGTGCAAGCGAGAAAAGAAGGACTAATGTAGCTTCTCATGTACTAGGATTTTAAAATTTATTTGGGGACCTCATAGTGTAGAAAGTGTAAGACCAGAAGATGACAGCCTTCTTGCTGGCCTTGCCAAAGGAATCTGCTCAGCTGATATCCTCTAAGTGTTCTTAGAGTCTTTGGTTCCGTGCTACTGATGCTTGAGCCTACCATCAGAAGACAGAGCTAGTGGGTCATCGAGAGAGTCAGTTGTGAAATCAGCACGAGGCAAGCCTGGGAAGTCGTACAGAGAACGGTGAAGGGCCTTAGACTACCCCTGTCCTGGTTAGTTTTTTTTGTCAACTTGACACAGAAAGAGTGCAGAACATTGACTGTGAAACTATCTCTGTCAGGTTGCCTCTAGGCAGGTCTGTAGGCCATTTTATTCATCAGTGATTGCTGTGAAAGGGTCCAGCCCACAGGGACGGTGCCCACCCCTGCGCAGGTGGTCCCGGGTGGTGTAAGAAAGCCAGCTGATCAAGCCATGGAGAACAAGCCAGGAAGCAGCAATCTTCCATGGCCTCTTCTTCAGTTCCTGCCTCCAGGTTCCTGTTTGAACTTCTGCCCCTGACTTCCATTCTTGATGGACGGTGATGGGGACTTGTAAACCGAAGCAAACCATTCCCCTCCAAGTTGCTTTGGGTCATGGTCCTGATCACAGCAACAGAAGGCATACTAAAATAACACCAGGCTCAAGTGCTCCAGGACTTTTCTTGCTGCGCAGCTTGGGCAAGAACCTCACTTTTTCCATCTGGGAAATGGGACATCTCTTTCATTGCATTATTGTAAGGATGCAAGGAGTTGTATGTAACAATGTCTAGGACAAAAGTTAAATGTGCATCCTTGAGTCTATGATGTCATCAAATTAGTCAAACAACAAAATAACAAAAAAGAATGAGTATTAAACATTGAAAAACATGCTAATTACATACATCTATATACTTTATTTACATACTTTAAATTTGCTACTTAGCTTTTTCTATACTAGGGTGAAAATTCTTCCAAATCACTTGATACGTTGAAATTTATATCTAAGTAGTAGGGCTGTGTCATGTAGCTTTCCACATCTGACACTTGTGATCTTGATCTTGTTAATATTGAACAGCGAATTTTTGAGGATGTTTGTGGGAGAGAACCAAGTTCTAAGTTTTATTTTTTGTTAAACATGTAACATTTTTCCTCCAGAGCCAAAGGAAGCTAAGTGGCTTTTCTTGAGATTCAAACAGAAATTCCTGACATTTCTTTAGTGCTTCTGGGACAATCCCTCATGCTACACTCAGTGTCTCCTTGTTTTGATATTTCTCAACTATAGTCTGCTGGATCCTGCAAGACCTACCTGCAACCTTGAGTCTCATTGGCATGCACAAGATGACACTCTTCTATATTCCCAGTAACTTTTCAATGCTGTATCATAATGGAAGTTTTAAAAGACATTTTCAGGGCAATTAAATAAATGCACATAAATAAACGCCATCTACTTCAGTGCTGGCAATGCAAATAGCTTAATTGAGATGATCATCAGCTCTACAGAACTTCCTAAGTAAGTCTGAGTTCCTACATACCCATGCAATGAAATGATCTGCTTGAAAGTCAGCGTTCATCGTCTGTCATCAAAGATAATATTCCTCTAATCTAAGAAACATTAGAATGTTTTCAATGTCTTTAAAGGATGAAACTGTCATGTGGAGAGAGAGGAGATGAGCCTCAAGGCAAGAGACAGCTTCGTGTGCTTCACCATAGAGGGAAATAACAAGACAGTTCATGGTGGACATAATAGGTAGTCTGCAGGATGTCAGGATGGATTGGGAGCTCACCCTCATCTGGGTCCACTTACTGTCATTTGAAGTAGTTTGGGGTTTAATAGTTTGAGATACTATGAAAAGTTTTCAATCTCAGCATAGAAAACACATTATCATTCTGCTGTGTGGAAGACTGAAGTCAGGAATGGGTGTATTTAAACCCAGGTGAGAAAAAAAATGCAAGCATCAGCTGAATGAGAAATATTTAGGAGGGAGAACTACATTCTAGTGACTAACTAGATGGGGTAGTCTGCTAATTAGTTAAGCTGAGTCATGCAGTAGGCCTTCTAGAGAGGAAGTATTCTAATTTTGTGGTGTCAAGTAAAATAAACTCAAATCTAAACCTTTAATGATAGTCAAGATGTTTCTTTCAGAGCACATGTTTGCAAGAGGAAGTGGGGCTAGAACTCTATCTTCATATATAGTATTCCTTCCAAGAAAGTAGCCAGACTCCTTGTCAAGGCCATGGACACAGACAGGGACTGTGGTCAAGAACTCCAAAGAACTTTGAAGCTTTAATTTAACTTAACTAAAACTCAAACCAGGAAAGAGAAGACTATTAATGAAAGGTTTTAGCAAAGAAGACACTGGGTTGGATCACTTTTACTAGCAAGAGTACATGAGTGGAGACCTCTGTTCCCCTTGTGGGACAATGACTTCAGAATTAGGGGGCTTCCTGTGTGTGAGTTTCCAGCTCACCCAGAGTAGGAATAAGAACAGAAAAATGTTGTCACTTATTTGGCTTTCCTCTGTGTTTTCTAACTAAGGAAGCAGCAGAGTCATGTCTTTGTACAGCTCCGGGCTGGGAAACATGTGTGTGATATTTAAGCAAATACATAAGTGTAATGAAGCATTGATGTACACAGCTTCTAAATTTATTCATGCCATGAAGCCACGATGAGTTCTAATTTTAGTCTTTGCTCAGCCATTTGTTCTTTATTCTAGAAATAGAAGTCGATGACACCATCCTAAGCACGAAGGCTTCCCAGAGCTACAGACAATGGAGGTTTCTCAAAGGCCAAGTCAGAACTGGTGATGGCCAGCTCCGAAGGAGCAGTGAAGAAGTAATGGCTCACTGTTTGAAGTGGAGGATGAGAGACAAAAAGTTTACAGAATAGAGAGGAGAGACTGCAGCTATCAGGAGCACGTGGGAACAACAACAACAACAACAACAACAACAACAACAACCTATTGTCAGTCTGCAAAGATATGCCCAATCAAGTCTTCGAAGTATCAGATTGGAAAACATGGAAGGAAGTGCTTCTAATCCATGAAGCCCCACACAAATACAGGGTTGTTCGTATGACCATGGCATCTGACGATGGGAAAATGCCTCTGACTAGTGTATTGTCAATGGTATATCCCACTCACCATTTGGGAGCTGCCTTAGACTGATTTTTTTTTTTTTGTTCTAACCAAACTTTTACTTTTTGTTGTTTTGGTGGCTTCTTTACATTTTAAATCATTGCAATATCTATCATGTATCCCTCAGGGACGCTGGAAAGATAAAACACTATGAAGGGGATCTGAGGAAGATTTTAGTGACAGAAATGGGGAAAGTAGGGTAGCAAAACAAGATGGAGAACAAGCTAATATTAAAAAAGAACTACCATGCAGTTAACTTGATCAACCAAAATCTGCTGAGTTACACACCAGTTAAATCTCCAGGCTTGTGAGAGCCTAGAAATCTAGAAATTAAAAACAATCAAGGAAATTAAATGTTGATTGTTGTCCTGAGTTCCCTAGTGGGAGATGATGCTTCTCTGAAGCAGTCAAAGGGAGTATGACTAGCTTGGGTACCTTGACTTGTATGTCTTATTCTTTTAGTTCTATGTACAAAACTATTCTCACACAGGATGTGATATGTTGGGTCACTGGTCAGATGGTTGATCATGTGTCAGCGGAGTACTTAGAAGTGATTTTATAGGCTTTTTTCTCCATCATGTCAAAAAATACACAGAACTGAGAAACACCCTACATCATTTATTGTGAAAAATGGACAATCCTACCCTAGTCAATGAACTGAAGGAGTGGCATCAGGAGTTTAATAGTGGCTTACTGTAGGATGAGGAGATATGACAGAAGTCATTCATTTTGGGGAGCCATAGAACAAATGGGGAGTGGAGGCTGCTGTCACGGGCTTGGGGTTATGAAACGTGTTTAATATGTCCAAACTACACAGGTAATAGCTGAGGAGTGCTACCCAGCAAGTGATCTGTGAGTTCACAGATTCAGTTCAGCAAAGTTGTGAATAGTCAAATGTTGCTAAGTTTCTGCCTGGGTGGCCAAATTTTGGAAAAACCATGGAGCCGGGATGCATCAGCTCTGCAAAATCATACAGAGCTGGCTGTTTGGGTTCCAAGGGCACTCACAATGTGGCTTTCACTCCTTGGTGGATTCACATAGGCTTGAGACTGAGCCACATTTTGCAGGTTTAACATTTTGATTTTTATTGGCACATCAAGAATAGAGTCATCTCTCCAAATTGAGCTTATAGGAACCAAGCTGTAGTGGTTGCTGCATAGAAGTCCTAACTGCTAATGTACCAGTTTCGCTGATGGTGGAAACATCTCTGTCTCTAGAATGTATGCATTTCAGGTTTAGAAGATACTCTCAGAATTTTCCCCCTGTAGGTGGTCAAAATGTAATCAGAAGGGGGCTTGGTGAAAACAAAAGCAGTTAAACCAAACAAGTATTTGATTACGGCAGAGAGTGTAACCCGATGCCTAATTATGATGGAAATGACCTTGCCTAAGAGCTCTGGAAATCCAAAAGCATTGATCAAGAGGAGTCCCCCTGCTGTGGAGAGTGCCTTCCAATCTTTGTTTCTAAAATATTTCATTTTCTCTGCACTGGCTCTAATTTATAAATAGTCAAGTGCTGGGACATAAACCGAGACATTGTTGTCAATATTACCCAGCTCCTTGCACCGCCCTGCATGTGTAGATCATGTAGCCATTGGTAAATGAATTGAACAGTGGTGGACTAGAATTTAGATTAAGAACTACTTGTGAAGTTACAAGATGGCTTAGCGGCGTAAAGGTGCACGTGGCCGTGCCTGACATCCCGAGTTCAATCCCCTGATGGGGATTTTCCACATAGCGGGAGGAAAGAAAGACAAAAGAGAACTCATGTCTGCAGGTTACCCTCTGACCTCCACATGCGTGCTGTGGTACGTGCATGCCTTCCTCCCCCACACACTAAAATATATTACGTCTTATTACTTGTCATGAATGAAAAGTTCTGTACTGTGTATCCCAAGCGAGCCTGCCTCTTGTCAAGAAGACACTTAAGCTTAAGTTACCAAAAATAGAACACCCAAGCTCCCAAGTTGAGCTGGGAAAGATTATGGAAGGAAGAGTCCGTAATGATGAATAAAGCCAAGAACATTCAGAACGTTGGGGAGAAAACGTCTCACAAAGTGATAGCGTTCGTCTTTTAGCTAGTTTCTTCTCCTTCCATAGCAGGAGGGGTAGGACTGCAAGGGCTTCACACACACTAGGCAAGTGTCCTGACACTGAGCTGCATGTTCAACCAGCTGAGTGTTTCCTGAACTCCTCCTTTCCCTCTCCTATCCCTGCCTCCACAGCGACAAATCCTAAACACGGGCAAACTTCCTCCATGCAGCTCACCACATTAAGTGAGAGATACTGACTGGCAAAAAAGACCCTGAGAGCATCTTAGCGTGTCTACTGGTGCGGTCAGCTCTGAACAGCAGTGTCTGTGTGTGTGTGGCATCTTTCTGTGTGTGATAATAATGAATAATAATAATGATAATAGTAAAAAGACATCATGAATTTGAGAGGGAACGAGGATATGGGGAGGGGTTTGAGGGAGGGGAAAATGACATAATTAAGTTTTAATTAATTTTTTAAAATAAATAAGTAATTCTCTGAAATGAGAATAAAAGCTTTGGTCTGAGGAGGGAAGGAAGGTGATGATATTATCTGCTCAAAAAACGTTTAGGCTGAACCACCCGGAGCTCTAAGAAGCACGATTTCTTCTTGGAAACACTTCCTTCATGTGTGTTCAACCCGGAGCCCTTAGCAGGTCTTCCAGGCCCTGCAAAGATGTTAGCCAGCGTATTAGAGTTAATGAATGCTGGCACAGTGCAACCGCCCAGGACTCGTCAGCTCTAGGAATCAGAGAGCAAGCTAAATTAACCCAAATTCTAAGCAGGCCCTATTGTTATTATGTATATGAAGCGTGGGCTTTGAAATTTCCCTTCCAGAAGCATGTTTTATTACATTAGTTCTTCAACAGAGGCCAGCTTTGTTCTTTCTTGAACCGACTTTCTTCCGAAGCCTAAGTCCAAGGGGCTGCCACCCCGGAGGATGGCATGAATTACAGGATGAACGACTGGCTTCTAGGTGGAGTTACAAGTTAGCAGTAATGGGAAATGGAAAGGGGAGAAAGAAATTCTTACTACTTTGGGATTAGTTCATTTTTCTTTCTTTCCTTGACATTGGCTAGGCTCTATGGAAGCATTACACCTGGTTTTACTTTCCATGAAAACGAGGGCTGGACAGTTCAAAGACTGATCGTGAAGGACTTGTTGCAAATGTGTCTTCCAAGGCGAAGAGAAGGTCTCTGCTTCCCAGATTCTCCGCTGGCATCAGTAGAGCAGCAGCTCCTCCCTCACTGCAGTGAGCTTACAGCCGGTATCGCTGTTTTCTTTAGCATCTAATTGCAAGCAGCCTGCACCCCAGTTGCCCCCTTTTGCGGCATCTCCAGGGGATCCTACTGCTGGGGTGCATGACCCATTCTTGACCCTTGCGCCTCCCCTTCTCTCCCACCTCTCTTCAGTTTGCTTCGCTACTGATTCCCACTTCTAATGGATCAAGCTATTTGTATGGCTTTGAGATTCGAGTGTAGGGCACAGTGCTGGGATACAGCAGATACACTTGATTACGTCATGGCTTATTAACTGATTTCCTTGGTGTGAAACAATGACGACCTTAGTTGGAGTCACTTACAGAAGTATGAGTGAGGGAGACTGGCATCTCACCAATGGCTATACCATAGAAGACCCCTCTTTCCCTCTCCCAGTAATCCTCGTGGAAGGGAGGGGCCTCGTGAGCTCCTCCCTCATTCAAACACAGACTGTCTTGCTCAGGTCTTGTACAGGTCACTACAGCAGCTGAGAGTTCCAGAGTGCAGTGACTGTGTCATACCTGGGAGAGAGTGTTCCACATGACAACACTCTTCTCACCCCCTTCTCCCACTCTTACAGTCTTTCTGCTCCCTTTTCTGGTGAGACTCGGAGAAAGTAACGGAGGTGGCCATTTAAGGATGAGCATTTAATAGTCACTTATACTGAACTTCTTAAGCAGCTTTGAGCCTTTGCAATAAGGGCCACCTAGTTAAAAAAAAAAAAAGAGCAATCTCTGACTAAAACAGTACTAATCTGTGGGCATAAACACAAATGTTTAGAAGGCAGTTGACAGGTACATCAGGTCCATTTAGCAAGCACCAGCTGTAGCCTCCATACTAAGGCTTATGGTCTTCCCGGCCATGAACTTTTGACTAAGCTTACAGCACAAGGTGTGAATTCCTTCTTCTGAGCTGTCTTCAAAACCGGCCAGAAGGCAGTTGGTGACCTCGATAGCAACTATGTCACCGCTACATGGGCTGACACAGTCTGCCTCGCATGTCAGGGGTGTGGTATTTGGGGTACACAGCTGATTAAGACTGTTTATGGCATTGCTCCCCCAGCTGCCTACACACCACCCTCTGCCATTGTGAGACAGTCAGCAGGGAGAAAGCATCCGCAGTCCAGGTTGACTGCTCTCTGTGTTCTACAATCAAAGCCTGTGGCGCCTTCAGTAATGTTAACTGACTTTTGTTTCTAGAGGTATCTGTAGATTAGGTTATCAAGTAGCCAGATACATCCTAGGTTAAATGACAGATTCTTCTTTTTCATGATGTCTCATTCTAGAAAGGCAAAGCTCATCTGTGGGTATCAAATGCCTTGGTATTACAAATGTACGTGTGGGGCATTATTTTCCTATAGTAAAAAGTAGGAATAAAATTTCCCCTAAGAAATGTAGTCAGAGGCTGTATTCTCAGTAGTAATTTTCTCTAAATTCTATAATTTTTTTTATATGTATGGTGCCCCTCAATTCCGCTTGGGACTGTGAGCACTATGAGAATCCTTATTGTTTCAGTTAAGCCTGCTTGAATATATATATCTATATACTTAAAGTTTTGTCATGTGTGTGTGTGTGGTGGTGGTGGTGGGGGTATATGTCACTACATGTATATAAAAGGCAGAGAACAACTGGTGGTGATGAATCCTCCCCTTCCATCATCCGGGTCCTAAGGGTCCACTGAGCCATCCCACTGAGCCATCCCACTGAACCATCTCGCTGAGCCATCTTGCTGGCCCCAGTGATCGATCACTTGTATTTGAAAAGATTTTGTGCTCAACATTCTCCCAGGGACAGAAAAATAATAAAAACCAACTGGGTAATTTGTTAGCATCTCATTATTAATCCTTAGTCCTTATGACAGTGAAGACAGCTTATCCGTAGCCTTATTCTGTATTTAAGAGAAACTTAAACACCAGAGAAATAAAGAATAGTTCAAAAAGAATTTTGAAAAGAAATTTGATTCTTAAAATCAGTGAGACTGACTTTTAAAACTTGTTTGAGACAGAAGAAATCATTTAAGCCTCCTTTCCCATTCCATAGATGTGGAAACTGAGTCAGATTAAGAAACTTGCCGGACACTTTAGTATGGTGATGCCATACTCAAAACTCCACAGCTGCCCTGTCCTCATTCTAGCAACGTGAGTTGAAACAAACACTTGAAGCTTCTTCTAGGTCACCATTAGTGGTCTTCTCCATCTCCTTGAGAGGTAGAGCTGAAGCCTAGTACCCATTCTCAACATAAGAGATCCAAAATGGTAATTCCTCAACTGCTAAACTGTACACAGCCTCCATCAAACGAGCCAACACATGCCAAACATCCAAGAAGCATGCGGAAATAGCAGATGCTCAGTAGAGATTTTTTTTTATTACTCTTTCTATCTCAGTTCTAATTCAGAAGTTTGACATTTAATTATCCTTTTCAGTAGTTGTACTTTCAAAAGAATGATCTTAGAACAGTAGGCACATCTTTCTCAATCATGTTCTTTGGAAGACCATTTACACGAAGCGGAAACAGGAAAGAGGTAGAGGATGGGGTCTTGGACTCACTGGGTTTGAGCGAGCTTCTCTGAGACCCTATGGCACAGGGGTGTTAGCTACTCTTGTAGCTGAGAGACTGGGTTATGATTTGTGTTGAAGCTACATGGGTTTTTAGCAGCAGGTTTTGTACATAACAGGGAGTTTCTGGATCTTGTTAGCTCAGGGCAAAGAGTCATGCTTTGGAGCAGTTACCCCAGCAGGGGGAGGAGATGATGGTTGGTAATTGCATCAGTTTTGCGCTGTTGAGCAGATGTTCTTGCAGATAGATTTTGGGCTGGCATTTACAGAATACCACTGGTGATTCTCACGACGGTGTCAGAGCTGCAGCAAGAGGAGGGGACGGCAGGTCTGTGAGACAGGGCAAGGAGGACGAGGAACACAGCAGCCTGGGAGTTAAGATGCAACTTTTAAAGAGGGCTCTACCAAGGTTGGTTTGGAGACAGCAGCTCTGCTGGGTTGCATAATTAGGTATAACACACATCTGATAACTGATTTTGCTATTTAATTTTAAGAATAATTTGGTAGTCCATCAGTGTTGGACCAAAGTAGATTATTTCTTTTTAGAATAAAGGATGATTTAAAAGACAGATGGAGCTAAGCTTTGATTAGAACATAAAATTAACTAGCAACATCAGAACTCACAGTGGCTAATGGAAAATAATGACCATGGGACTGTTTTAAGGAAATACTGAGTATTTGTCTGGAAAATTCTAGCTAACTTCAAATCAGATCAAAATTGGAATGATTAGCCATGAGACCCTGCTTGATAGCAACATGCTTTCAAAGAAAAGGCTACTCCCTCCCATTGGCTTAAAAAATCCTTCCAAATTGATCCTGTTCATTTATCTGATACAGATTTAAATTCTCTTCTCTGTATGCTCTGGGATATGTAATTATAGCCCTCGCACCAGAGCTAACAAACTTGCTTTTTTTCTATATAAAGTAATGAACTTTTGGGAATATACATACATACATATATACATATACATACATATACATATATATATATATATATAGTGTGTGTGTGTGTATTTGTGTGTGTGTGTGTGAAGAAATAAACTCAACACATGTGTAATTGTTCTGGAGTATGTACTGCTTCAGTTTTCTATAGAAACACTGACCTTTTATTGAAAATTATTGGTTTTGCAAATACATGTGTACGTGTGTGTGAGCACGTGTGGGGGTGCACGTGCACATGTGTGTGCCTGGATGTGGAGGCCCAGAGTTGATGTTAGGTATCTTTCTCCATAGCTTTCCACCTTACTTATTGAGGCGGGTGTCTCAGCTGGACACAGAGCTTCCTGACCAGCCAGTCTTGCTCTGGGGACGCCCATTCTCTGCCTCTTGCACGCCTCTTGCACCTGTGAGGTGGGCTGCTATGCACAGCTGATTTTTACCTGGACTCTTGAGATCCAAAGTCTGATTCTCGTTTGTGAGGCGAACACTTTACCCACTGAGCCATCCCCCCTGTCTTCAGAAACACTGATTTTAAACACTGACACGTCACTGTCAGGGCCTTTCCTGGGTAAATGGCTGAAAAGGAAGTGAAAAAAGAAGGGCGGAGGGGAAAGTGTCTTAGTTACTTTTCTACTGCTGTGATGAGACACCATGACCAAGGGATTTATAGTTTTAGAGAGTTAGACTCCATGACCGTCACAGCAGGGAGCAAGGCCTTAGGCAGGCAGGCGAGGGAGGCACTGAGATGGCAGGCGAGAGCTCACATCTTGATCCACAAGCATGAGGCGGAGAGAGCTAACTGGGAATGGCATGGGCTTTTAAAACCTCAATGCCCTGCCCCACCACAGTGACACACCTCCTCCAGCAAGGCCACACCTCCTAATCCTTCCTCAGCCGGTCCACCAACTGGAGACCAAGTATTCAAACATAGGTGCCCATGGGGGCCATTCTCATTCAAACCACCACAGCAGGTAAGGAGGGAAGAAGTTGGGAATGTCAGCTTTCAATTTTCCAAATGGAACCCGTGTAGCACGAATCGTTAGAAGGTCTTATTAATAAAAACAAACCTGGAGCCAGGTATGGGGGTGAATGCTGGAAGATCAGAGAAGCAGATGAAGCCACAGCCACCTCATCTTGCCAATACCTCAGCTGATCCTGTTTCCTCAGACTGAAAGCCTCTGAGTCCTCATCCAGAATGAATCTCAGCTGAACTGCTGCTAAAAGCCTAAAAGCTTAACCAGCTCTAGTTCCTGGTTTTCATGCCTTATATACCTTTCTGCTTTCTGCCATCACTTCCTGGGATTAAAGGCGTGAGTCGCCATGCCTGGCTGTTTCCAGTGTGGCTTTAAACTCAGAGATCTGAATGGATCTCTGCCTCCCAAGTGATAGGATTAAAGGCATGTGTGCCACCATTTTCTGGCCTCTATATCTAGTGGCTGTTCTGTTCTCTGACCCCAGATAAGTTTATTAGGGTGCGCAATATTTTGGGGAACACAATATCACCACAAACCTGAGTGTTCATCTTAACATGAGTATGAGGAGTGAGCAGCATGGGTGGCTGGAGAGATGGCTCAGCAGTTAGCAGTTAAGAATACTTGCTGCTCTAGCGTGAGGACTGGAGTTCAGATCCCAGCGTCCATATCAGGCAGCTCGCAACTGCTTGTAACTCCAGCTCTAGAGGACCAGATGCTCTCTTCTGGCCTTGATAGGTACTTCCATACACACACGTGCTTACACAAATACACATAAGCACACACACACACACACACACACACACACACACACACACAAATAATTACAATAAAAAAGACTTAAAAAAAAAAGAAGTAAGCAGGAAAATGTAATCTTCAGTGTTGACCAGAAGAAAGAAGCAAATCCAGCAGTATTGCTAGGTCAACTTGTGTCCTTCAGGCCCTGCACAGAGAACCTCAATAAATGTTTGTTTGGTAGATAAATGGGCCAAGAGACAGGGAATGGAGAGTGTGTGGAGAGGGTCTGCATAAAACTAACCCAGGTTATTCATTATCTATTCAAGTGTTCAACTGTCTCACCATATGCTCCAGGAGGAAATGCAGGTGTAGGAGAAGATGAACGATATGAAGGGGAGAAGGGGATTCATGGGGGGGAGGCCTAAATGGGGAGAAGGACGTGAAGGGGGCAGAAGAGGGTTTTGGTGGTAGGGATAACTAACACTAAGGATGTTTAGAAAGACCATATGGAAACTTACAATTTTATAAGCTACACACACACACACACACACACACACACACACGAGTTTAATTGGAATTATCCTACACAGAGGATACTGATCCTTCCGGAAGCCATATGATGCCAAATGAGAAGTCCAGAGCCAGGTGTTAGATACTTCCCTTGGACTGTTTATCAGGAGTACCCTAGAAGACACCCCCAAACAACACAGGCTGTTACCACTACTCTTTATTACCCACCAGGACTCGATGGTAAGACCTTATGGCTGAAGACACTACATACGTTCATCACAGAACATGGAAAATTCAGGTTGATACTAACCAGGAGAATTTTCCCTGTTGGCTAGCTTTCAAAGTACTGGAAATTATCTGGGGTGAGGGGCGGGGGATTCATCACCTGTCTTACCCAATGGTGAACTCTATGAACTACAACAATGACTGGCTTGGAGGATATGCCCATGGGTGCTGTAGTGGCGCAGATATTATGGGGGTAACCAACCGCTTTCTGGTTGGATTTAAGGCTGGCTCCATCAGAGGAAACACACGGCTGGTACTGTAAATCTGGCCAAGAGCCCATGGCTGAGGACCTCATCAGCTTCAGGGGTGAGTCTCCTACTTTTCATTTTGTTAAACAGACATTGTCTCAAACTGACTTCCAGTTTGTCTTAACAGTGTCTTCCGGATAGGACAGGACTGACTGCATAGACTGATAACAGTTGTGGTTGCCTGCACAAGATTAATGCAGTCAGGATTTTAGCATGGAGGGGGTAGGGTCTCATAACCAACTATCCTAAACTGAGGAGTTATTGGCAGTTGATGGCTTCTGAGGAAGAGACAGTCCATTTTCTTAAGAGTTTGGCCTCTTTGTAGGTCAAGCTCATCCAGAAGGGAGTGTATGGGCAGCACAAATTGGACTTGGTGGGTTATTTAAAATAAATAGGAAATGAAGTTGAGAGGTGGTGGGTGTATCTGGAATAGTTAGGGGAGGAGTAAGGGGGTGAATATGATAAAAATACATTGCATGAAATTCTCAAAGAACTAATAAGATATAATATCAAAAAATAAAATATATTTAAAAAAATACATAGAACCAGGCCATAGTGGCACATGCCTTTAATCCCAGCACTTGGGAGACAGAGGCAGGCAGATCTCTATGAGTTCAAGGCCAGCCTGGTCTACAGAGTGAGTTCCAGACAGCCAGGGCTACACAGTGAAACCCTGTCTCGAAAACCCCCAAAACCAACCAAA
The DNA here is from genome assembly GCA_902168425.1 of Peromyscus attwateri. Lineage (NCBI taxonomy): Eukaryota > Metazoa > Chordata > Mammalia > Rodentia > Cricetidae > Peromyscus > Peromyscus attwateri. The sequence continues at coordinate 46,386 of CABHPP010001584.1, read as the reverse complement.
CCAAAAACATAGAAAAGAGAAGATGAATGTCTGAGTATGGGACTGGACCATCCACTGTGATGATTAGCATAAAGAAGGCTTTTCTGGGTTCATACTTCACTGGCGAATATCTGTCTTAGCTAGAGGCAGCTTAGCTCTTAGCCAGAGGGTCACAGCTTGTACATGAGGTTGTGGATCTGGCTAGTGTGGCTCTCCAGTGACTGTTTCCCTATGCTGTTGTAGGGTGTGTACTAGTGCATGGAGTAAAGGGTCCTTTTTTAACTGTGTTTCTTGGGCTTGGCGTGCAGCTCAGCAGGGTTGTGCCTGCCTAGCACCCGTGAGGCCCTGGCTTCTATCCCTAGCGCTGCAAGAAAACGAAAAGACAGAATGGGTATCCAATTCTGGTTCTTATGAACAGCTTAGGCACTTAGAAAATTAGTGCTGTTGTTAGTAATGAGGAACACCAAAACAGCTTCAAACCAGACTGGGAAACTCAGGCAGTCTGTCCCAGTTTGCTTTATGCGGCTGTGAGGCAAGACTGACCAAAAGCATCTTGGGGAGAAAAGGGCTTATAGGTTACAGCCCATCATTGAAGGAAGCCAGAGTACAAGGCAAGAACTGAGGCAGACACCATAGAGCAGTGCTTCTCAACCTTCCTAAGGTTGCTGCCCTTTAATATGGTTCCTCATGTTATGGTGACCCTCAACCATAAAAACATCTCATTGCTACTTCATGACTGTCATTTTGTTGCTGTTACGAATCGTAATGTAAATATGTGTCATACAGGATCTCCTATAGGTGATCCCCGTGGGGGTTGCGACCCACAGGTTGAGAACCACTGCCCTAGAGGCACACTGCATACTGGCTTGCTTCCACGCTCTTAGCTACCTTTCTTATACAGTCTAGGACTGCCTACCTAGGGATGGTATCACTCTCATTGGGCTGGGCTCTCCTACATCAGTTAGCAGTCAAGAAGATGCTCCACAGACATGCCCACGGGCTAATCTGGTGGGAGCAACTCCACATCTGGAGTTCCCGCCTCCCAGATGCGTCATGTTGATAGCTGAAGTAACTATGACATTATCCAAAGAGAATGGTCAATGTCACAAGTCTACTTGAAGTAAATTAATATAAAACAAGGCATCAATTTCATAATAAATCCTGTAACCCTAGCTTAAAGGTTAAATGAGAGTTATAAGAATGATTTTTTTTCTTTTTTTAAGGATTATATTGTTATATGATATCATAAAAATGCTCAGTTATTTTTTTCTTTAGTTGGGCTGCATTTCAGTCATCACCACCATGAACCATGTCTGAAAACAAAGGATTGATCAATAATAGATCTCATTGGGGTATAATATGTCTAATGATACCACGACAATGTGACTCAGCACCCTTTACACAATGTCTGACCTCACAGTATAGATGGGAAGTTGGTAAGTATACAGAAAATATTTTGGGGTTACACCCATGCTCCCAAAGGCCTCTTTATTCTTTGATACTTGCACACTACCTTTTGAAGTGACTGTTCTATTATCAGTTGTTAGCTGGTCTCACTTGGCTCCCTCTCCTCATTTGTCCACGGCTTTGCCTCACAACTGAGCCGCTCCAGGCAAGCATGGAGAAGACATGCACCTCCGAAGGAGGCTGTTCCTTAGTGACTATGTTCATATTCTCATGATTTTGGCTTTAGACTTAGAGCACCAGGAATTTAGCTCATTAATGCTTGGTTCGTTAACTGTTCTGACTTTCTTGCTTTACATCAGGCATCAGGACACTTGTGTGAAAGGGAAAAGAGAACCATTCAGCCCCCCCTTACAAACTTGTACATTCAGACAGTGAAGCATCCACTGGCTTTAAAGTCTGAAGAGTAAGATTTGAAACGATGCAAAGCCTCTCTCACCTTTCTACACATGCAGAACCCCAGTTCCATTCTGCCACTGTCTGAGGGGGCCCCTATTTTGAAGTGTCGATGCCGGCAAGTGGGAGTTTGACCATTATGAAGGCGGCATCTTTGCCCTGGCCTATACCATAGTAAACTGAATGACAGAAAAACAAATGTCACTTATTAGAACATCGAGGTTTACTGTTGAAGTGATTAACTAAGAATCATTTGTATGATTAAATGCTGGAAAATAATTTGCTTTCCCTGTGAACCTATAGCTTAGATCTCATTACACAGAACTGCTGCACATTAGTTGAAGCAAATTAACATTCAAACACTTTCTGGAGTGGCTGCTAATCACGGGCTGTTAATTACTGTCATTACAGTGGGCTGCTGCAGAGACTACCCAAAGAATCATTCTCATGATCTTGGTATTTGAGAGTGATCTTCACCAATAAAAACACATGTCAGAGATACAGAAATTGCAAATTGCTGAAATTGCTGACAGCGTTGAAAATTCCGCTGACTATAAGTACCCGTCTAGTGATGGATGCATTCTTGACACAGTTTCAGTGTTTGGACTTAGGAAATAATGAGTATCAATGTCCTAGCAAGGGAATATGCAAAGATGAAGAAGCCCTTTTGTATCCTTAATTAAGGAAAATAGTAGCAGAACTCGTTCACAGATAAGTGACTGTACATAATAATCATGTATTTATGTAAGGGACTGCTATGCTATATTACTGTAGTGGCAATTAGATTTTCACAAAGTCGTTTTAATAAAAGGCATACTTACATAATAAATAAACAAAACCGCTCATTTTCATGGCAGGCTCTCTAATTATACACTGGCTTGAAATAAAATGTTCTGCAAAGCTAAGTTAAACATATAGACTCTGGCTGCCTCCTGCAACATTGCCCAAATCTTTTCTCAGATCCACAGTTTCAATCGCCCCGGGAACTCTGCTAAATCAGGAAAGACTATTTGTGCATTTTGCCTGTTCTGCATAAGGGAGGAATCATTGCAGAATTTGGAAGTCAGAGTTTCCCATGCCCGCTAATCTTTCTTTATGGCTCTCCTCCCTGTGGTTGTCAATAATTGGGATTATCCTAATGCTGGCATGGTGGGAACTCAGGTGATTGTCACATGTGTTGGTTTGGGCACAATCCAACTCATCAACAATGGTTATACTAAAGCAGCCCAAGCCACAAACCTCTGAGGATCTCTTAATTACGGTACAAACAAGGTCTTCTAATTCTGGCTTCTCAGCCATCCATTAATTCATTCATCAAATATGTATTAAACACCTTCCTTGTGGAGGACATTGTACTAGAAACCATGGGAGTGTAAAGGTGAATTAGACATGAGACTTGCCTTTGAGGAACTTGCAGTTTAACACGAGACAGTCAGCCTTTCAAGGCAAGCCTCTGGGTCCAGGAGGACAGAGTGAGCATTTCTGAACGGATCTGGATCAGTTGTTCCCAGTCCTGCAGCTGTGGAGCTGTGAGAGGACCTGCGGTGTTAGCTGGGGGTGTGGTTACCTCTGTGTTAAAGCAATCCTGTTCCCCAAAAGGCAGGTAGAACTGTCTCCTAAGGGCTTACAGAGACACACCCAAAGTTATGTATACCTCCTTCCTCCCATCCCTCTCTTCCCTCACAGATGTATGGTTCAATGGGGAATATAGATTAGTAGATGGGCCCTATCAATATGTTTGCCCTCTGATGGGGTGCATTTAGCATGCAATGTGAGCGCAGGAGGAAGGCTCACAGATGTGATGAGGCAGGTTAACTGGGATTTAAAATAAGACTAGTAATGAGCAGTGGAGTTTTGGGAAAGGGATTCCAGTGTGGTATGTTGGAGGAACCAAGTGAATTTCAATACGACTAGTCTGTGGAATGCAAGGGCGTGAGGGTAATAAATGTCTGATGCTGGAGAAGTAGGAGCTTGTCAGTAACAGGGAAAAAAAGATGCATGTAAATTACATCTTATGAAAAACTACAGACATTTGAGGACAGGGATGGTACAATTGAGTTTGTATTTTTAAAAGGTCACTTTGGCTCCTTCTAGAAAGCACACTGGAAGGGGCAAATTAAGCTTGGAGGAAGAGGAAGTAGAAGCAACTGCACTGGGAGCTTGGCTAGATGTGTCTATATTTGCATCCATGAGTGTGGGTGGCTGTATATGTGTGTGTGTGTGTGTGTGTGTGTGTGTCTGTGTATGTGTGTGTGACTGTGTATATGTGGGTGTCTATGTGTGGATATGGTGGCTGTGTATGGATGGGGTGGCTGTGTGTGTGTGTGTGTGTGTGTGTGTGTGTGTGTATGGGTGTGTGTCTGTGTATGTGTGAGTGGCTGTATGTGGATGGGGTGACTGTGTATGTGTGGGGTGGCTATACATGTTTGGGTAGTTGTGTACATGTGGGTGCCTGTGTATGTGAGGGTGTCTGTGTATGTGTGTGTGCCTGTGTATGTGTGAGTGTCTGTGTATGTGTGGGTGTCTGTGTACGTGTGGGTG
>CABHPP010001584.1:8987-41906 GCA_902168425.1 Peromyscus attwateri | reverse complement strand
TGTGTGTGTGTGTGTGTGTGTGTGTGTGTTGAGAGGCAGTGGAAGTCAGGGAAGACTCCAGGTCTACTGAGCTGGTGGTTATCTCCACTCCTGAGTGGAGAACACAGCAGGTTGGGGGTCTGGGTGATGGGTTCGGTTTTGAATGTTGACTCTGAAGCTGACTTTAAGGATTTTCAAGTAGAAATACCCTGTCAACAGGAAGTCTGAGTCACGGAAGAAAGAGCCGGCGTGAAGAGCAGTCCCCGCCATTGTCCTCTGCGTCTGTTGTCAGCTGTTTGGTTTGCTACATTTCATCTACAGAGGAGATTAAAGTCAGCGCCTCATTCAATAGCGTTCCTCTCCCAGCGTGTGTGCATACCTTTCAATTATCTTGCTTTATGTATTATTAAATATAGGAAATTGTGCTCAGATATCATGGGCTTAATTTAAACTGACAGGAGCAAAAGGCATTGCAGATTATAATTGCTGTGCTTCTCTTTAACGCCTTCAAAGTTCTCATCTCTTAAAATGAAATTTAAAACAGGAAGTGTTATGTTCTTCTCTGGAAGGAGAACTTTAAGAACCTGCCCAACCTTGAGAGAAGTTCATCACACAGTGTCAAAGAGGAATACATATTGCAAAGAAACATCACCTTTTGTTAGAATTCCCCTTTTTGACACCCTGTGTAGTCATAGATTTTAAGGGGCTCAAAATCCTGGGCTAGGTTTCCATCTTTAGATGGTCCCCTGGTGTTTTCCTCATTCTCCCCCTATTGAAAGTCCTCTCAGCATCTAAATCCATGCTGCAATGATGGGAAGTTTGGAATAAGGCCAGATTTTCTGGGGGAAAGCTAGGAAAACTAAGTGAGTAACTGGAGTGTCTAAGACCTCGAACAATGGACATCGAACAAATGGAGTCATCTAGGACAGATTATATATGAAGGCAAGGGACATCTTTTCCCTCTTTCCAAGTCACCATGCCATGATGCAATTTATCTGCCTGATCAAAAGGTCAGATCTCCTTGACAGAACGCTGTGAAAGCTCTCAGTGTTATAGGCAACTTATACTCATTGAACAGGAGATGTTCAGCCACTTTGTAGATTGGGGTAATTCCACCTTCACCCCCTTCTCTAGCCACTAACCACTGATAATGTAGAGAAAAGCCACAGGACAGAGCTAAGTTTACTTCAGTCCACTGAAGGGTGTATCTGCCTTCACTTAGAACCATGAGATGTTCTTGAGGCCATGATCCTTTGGCACTCTACTGCCTGAGCTGTTCACCTACCCACAGAATTTGAACATTAAAATCAATAGTATTCAACTGGACTCAGATCATGGCTGACTGAGGCCTTCAGGTGTGATTGGTGGGAGATGGAGCTCAGGGGTGGGGTGTAGGGAAGTTTAGGGTGAGAACACATTGAAGAGTGGCATGCCCATGAGTAAGAAAACAAGGCCTCCCTCCCAGGTCTCCAGATGTTGGAGAACTTGAAGGAAGAGACTTAAAGCATTGGGACATTTTGAGGGTATAGCAGGCAGGTATTGAGCTGAGGATAAGGATGGCTCAAATGTAGAGAACTTAAGTAGCAATGGAGTACAGATTGTAAAGGCATTTCTAGGTGGCAATTCCCGATCATGCTTGTAATGTATACAGTAAAGACTCACATATTTATTCAAATGACAAGTCAACACCAAAGGTAGTATATTTAAATTCCAGAAGCCTCTTCCTCTCTTTTGTCATGTCTACTCATCATTATACAACTCCAGAAGGGCAGATGTTCCCCCACGCCCAAGGCCTGGATCTATCACTACCCTGTGCTTTATCTTAATTGGTTCCAATCTTCACCCATAGAGACACCGGCCAAACATAACCAAAGCGAGCTAGGTCTCAAGCAAAATTATGTTTGTTAGTGAGTTCCATGCACTTGCTTGAGTGACAGGCTTTAGTAGGGATGTAAATATTAACAAGTCTCTTGTTTCTTCTAAACATTATTGAATAACGAGGCACTTGTACTTCAGCACAGTTGAAGCAATTTATTAAGTCAGAATAACTCTCTTTTGTGCCAGATTAGAGTAATAAGCACAGTCTTCTATGTGGGTACCAGTGCAGACAAATTTATACAACTTCCCCCAAATCTTGATACTCCAATCTTCCAAATGCAAATTGGCATAAAAAGATATTTCCAAAGAATTAATTCCACACTAGCTAAGCTTTTTATGAGGGCTCTGGGACAATGGAAGAGAATCACAGTCCTTTGTAAGTTCTATCTACAAATATTTTCACTTATATATCAACATATGTATTCGAAGCCCAAAGACTTTTTTGTTGCTCTATTCCTATAGAATCCCCATAAAACCACCTTCACACCCACCTGCCGGGATTCTCCATTCTCCATCTGAGAAAAGAACAACTTTTATACCTGGCCAACTGTGGGGATGCCTCCCAAGGTAGATGTATTTTTGTTTGTTGCATCCTGTACAGGTCCAGGGAGAGACCTGATTGGGGCGGCGAAGGAATGAAAAAAGAAAAGAAAAGAAAGAAAGAAAGAAAGAAAGAAAGAAAGAAAGAAAGAAAGAAAGAAAGACTAACAGACATAGACAAGGCTGGGATTGGGTGGTCAGGGCTCTCTGATGGACAAGCCACAGCACCCAGTACCCAGCACCCAGCTGATTTATTATATAGTTTAAAAGGGGGTGGGGTTATTGCATACAGTGGAACCGAGGAGGTTTATGGTTTACAGTTAGATCAAGGAGACAGGTTAGATAGTGTGTAGGGCAGCAGTCTCCAGACTGTGAACATCAAGGCGGAGAGGGCTATGGTGGGCATTTCCTGCTCACATTGTCAGCATCCATCCAAAGCCCAGAGGAAGGCTTTGCCATCCCTCCGAGCTTCATCCAGGGAGGAGAAGCTTGGGGCTGAGGCTTTGGAGTAATTGAGATGGCTGCGCTCATGTCAACAATATACATTCACTCAGGACTTCACTTTCTTAGGACTTCCTCTGCTTCCCACCTTGTCAACATGGAAGACTGCTGTATGTGTGTGGACTCCTGTAAGAACCAAATCCTTGAGTACATTGTTCATATTATCCACGCTGACTCCTTAGGAAAGACATTATCTCCATATTTGCATTTAAGCTGGATTTCCTATACTTTCTCTTTCCTACTTTTTTCTTTCTTTTTACCATATATTTTCCTGTTCCAGCATGGCTAATCGTGGAAGTATTCATCCACTTATACTAGTAGAAAAGATGCACAGAGAACAGACCTCTCCCTCCTCCACGTTAGAGGGAAAAGAGAGCCCTTTCACTTTCCATTCTCAATATTGCTATTCCTTTAAACAGCATCACGTCAAACAGCCCAGGTTAACCCTCTGTGTCCTTTCAGCCCGTGTCCCACTTGAGTCTCTTCTCACTGAGAGCTGGAGATGGGGTCTGCCAACCTTCACTTTGTGCTACATCACTCGCCAGCCCCTCTGGAGAGAACACGCAGTCTAACTGTTAGCTCATCTCAGATTCCAAACCCAGGATGTGCGGGGGAGTTTAATCTTGACAGAGGTGCCATATTTTTATGCTGAAGTTGTATTCCAGAAAAATGCAAATTTTAATAAAACATTTACAAATAATTAGTCATGGTTTGGCTAACCATTGAAAATTGATATATTCCCAGATCAATTTTTCAACATGTTTACCAAAATACTGTTATAACATGAATTTAGGCGTGTAAATGGCATAGGTTTTATTTGATTAATAATTATATGGAGTGATTTTTATGTGATACACTTTTAGAATTACCAAAAAGCTACAAGAACAGTACAAGAAAATATTTGGGTATGTTTTATCTGAGAAAAAAGTAATACTGTTCAAGCTTCGGGTCTGACACGTCAGTGGTAGCTAGCCCATGTGTGAACGGGGACATTTCCCACCTGTAAGTCACACTCCCAAGTTTTAATCTAAGTTGCATTTAGGTATCACTTCTAACCTTAGAATTTATTGATAATTCTTGTGCAAATATTATTATTATTATGGTCATAAATGACTATTTTAACTCAATATTTCTATATTTGTAAGTTTCAATTCAATTGTAAAGATGAGATTTTTTTTCTTACTTTTCATCTTTTTTGCAACTAATGTGGATGTAATCTACTATTTATTGTAAACACCTAGGGGAGAGAAAGCTGTGGTGGACACTTTCTGCTCACAATATCAGCATCCACCCAATCTCCAATTGTGTCAGATCCAGCTATTTGAAATCTCTTAAAGCTGTTTTTATTTCCTCTAGGGAGGTGCCGTGTCTGCCAGTGTGAAAGGTTGCATAGTAACCTTTGTAAGATTTTAGAAAAGTTAAGTAAAGAACACAGTATGAATGGAATATGACCATGTAGTTTCTGACTTTATGAAATTTCTTTAAAATGTTGTGTTTGTTCAAAGAATTATGGAGGAGTACAGAAACTGCTATAAACATACACTCCTGAAATGGAATCAACTGGCAGTTCAATTACTGCAGAGACTCAATCAAAATGGGTAGAGAATGAGCTGATGAAAATCTGAGAGCCTTACTGCTTCTCTTTCATGTAGATCAGCCAAAAGAGAAAAAATGTTGATGATTTCCACACACACATATCTATATCTATATCTATATCTATATCTATCTATCTATCTATCTATCTGTCTGTCTGTCTGTCTATCTATCTATCTATCTATCTATCACTTAATTTTTTTTGAGATGGGGACTCACAACATATCTCAGACTGGCTTTGAACTTGAAATCTTCCTGCTTCAGCATCTGAATGCATGATCTCACTTTTACTCTTCCCTAGCCAGTGAAGTTATCGGCACTTATTAAAGACTAAACTTAGCAATGGCCTAGGAAAAGGTGCTTTCTGAGAACAAGCAACATGAAGATTTGCATGAAGGGTTGACATTAGAGCAAACATTTGCATTTATTAATTCACTTCACATAGGAAGACACTGAGGTCCATGTGAATTATGTATTTGCTGAAGACCTGACAACTAGTATCATAGACGGTGTTTGCCTCCAGCTTTGCTAAGTTTCAAGTTACTTTTTTATGCTGACTTGACAGATTCGCCCTCAACATTACATTGTTTTCTTTCCTTCCTTTCTTCCTTTCTTTCTTTCTTCCTTCCTTCCTTCCTTCCTTCCTTCCTTCCTTCCTTCCTTCCTTCCTTCCTTCCTTCCTTCCTTCCTGTCTTCCTTCCTTCCTTCCCTCTTCTTTCTCTCATTCTCTTTCCCTTCTCTGTTTCTTTCTCCCCTTGCTTCTCTCTCTCTCTCTCTCTCTCTCTCTCTCTCTCTCTCTCTCTCTCTCTGTTCTTTCTTTTCTTGTGGCACTGGGCTTGAACCCAGGGCCTTACACTTGGCGGGCAAGCATGCTACCACTGAGCTACATCACCAAGCCTTTTAAGATCTCGTTTTGAGACAGAGTCTGGCTACATTCCCCAGCCTGATCTTAAGTTTGTGATCTTTCTGTAGCTGGGATTATAGGCCTATACCAACAGACCCAAACTAAGCATTGTTCTCTTTAAATATATTCCCCAGGACTCTCCCCACCCCACCCCCAGTTTGTAGTTGGTCCTTTGAAACTTATTTTTTTTCAGTTCTTTAATTCTACAATCTTTGAAATAATAGTAATAGCTAGTAGTTCTAGACAGCTTGCCACATGTTTCTATATATCTTCTTTTTAAACTCCAGCAACTCTGTGAAATTATCATTTTCAGAATAATCTCCTCAGTTCAAATTGAGAGGTCTGAGGCTTGAGACAAGTTAACTAACCTACCTTAGGAAAAGTCATGTTGGTGGAACTCTGACTGAAGCCTGGCTAGGTGGCTCTAACCTGTGGTGTAAACACTGGCATCCACTAGAATTTGCTAGAGAGCATCCAAGTGTTACTATTACTAGCTTGGCTCCAGTTGGCTTGTGCAGGGCTTACTTCTGATTAGTAGGCTCCTAGCGCTGGAACAAGCCACCGTCTTCAAGGACAGTCGATTCTCAACCAAGCAGGTAAATTAGGGAAGGAACCGCGAGGCGACTCGCAAACTGCAGACTCCGCTTGGGTGTACGGTGATACTTCCCCTGAGACGGTACCTCTGAAATCTGCCCATGGTGATAGTGTTTACTTTCCCTGAGAAGAAACAACCTATGAAGTACTTAGTTGGAAATGAGATAGCAACAGCCGTATCCAGATGTTGTAGGTAGCCTTCCAAGCAGAAAACACACAGAGACAATTCCAAGTGCCCCACCTTCAAGAAACTCAGCAAACGACGAATTCTCTGCCCGTATCCAGTAGAAGTCAGGAGTCGGGCTAACACAGAGGTTTAAGATGTGGGTTCTAGAGTTGAACCACCATGTCTGAGTTCTGGATTTGCCAGTTTTTTGCTGGAAGAGCCAAGTGGCCAATTCTTGCTTACCTCAGTTTCTTTGTGTGATTTCTACTTTGTATGCTCTCCACTTCCACTTTCAGGGCCTTCCTGGTGTGTCAGGGTTGGGTTTTAATAAGAACCTACTGAGAGGTGGTGAGAATGAAGTTTTCCCAGCCAGCCTACCCTCAGGGACAGGAACTCTGATTTAAGGAACTGTTGGGGAAAACTATGTAACAATCACTTTATTTAGCACATCTGGAACTTTATAAAGCACGCTTACTTTCTGTCCTGAAAAGTCTAAACAAGTGCTTCATATTGGTGGTGGTTTAGAGAAGGTTCAGGCAGGGTCCAATGTGTGGCCACACCATCGTCAGCCTCACTTCCAAGTCCACAGTGCTTGTCTGTATCCAGCTGGTAGAAAGGGAACGGATGTGGAGTAGACACCTGAGAGTTTGACGTGCAAGTGGTGTGCACTACTGCTCATACTCACACTCAGGGGCCAGCGCTGAGCCCCAGCCATACTTAGTGTAGCTGAGACTGAGAGGTAAAGTCCAGCTGAGTGTCCACAAAGAGGCAAAACTCATTTGTCAGTCTCTGCTGTGATCAGCAGTAACACAATTATGGTTTTGGGGAAAAAACCCAAACAAATACTGACAACAACACAATAAACAGCTTCAGACAGACATGCATTTTGTATTTGCTGTGATTTGGATGGGACCCCTCTGGTTCATGTGTACATATCTAATCCTCAAATTCATATTTGATGGTATTTGGAGGTAAGGCCTTTGAGAGGTAGTTAGAATAAGATGTAACCACAATAGTAGCCTCCACTCCCACAATGCACTGGTGTTTGTAAGACGAGGGAGCGAGCCCTGATTTAGACCACTTGTTCCACCCCACTGTGCAATGTAGTGCAGAAAGGCCCTACCCAGAGGCCAGGCCATAGGCTTGAACGTCCAAGTCCTCAGACCTATAAGCTAAAGAAATCCCCACTCTTTATAGATTATCCAGCTACTCAGTTGTAGAATCTCCAAGTGGACCGAGACGGTATTGCTTTCATGAAGTCAGTAGCATAGCTCCTCGCCTCTGTGATGGCATGTCCAGTCCTCAGACTGTACCTGCCTCCCAGTCAGGCCTGATCTGACGTCAGTCACTAACAGGAGATTTTACTATGGCCATTTTCATCAAGCAAATGTGACATTGTGTGAACTCTGCAAAAATTTGATGTAATACTGGTGATGGGCTACATCAGCACATTGGCATAACGTTCCCATTACCCTGAGTGCTCAGAGGCCATTGTGAAATGCTACTGCACACACAGCCCACTGAGAGAAGTTAAATTTCATATACTCCAGTGAGCATAAAATACGTGCTCGCATTTGATTCTAATATGTGTTAATTATGAATATCAGCTCCAAGCAAAGAAAGCCATAATAATTAAAAACCATCTTTTCATCTTAAAAAAACTCTCCCTCCCCAAAGTATTTATGTACTCTAATGAAACAAATAAAAATAGTTATAACAAAGCTTAAATAATAACCTTTATTAAAGTGGTATAGTCACTCTATAATATGTAATTATGTTGCACCTAAATAGTAACAGACATAAGAACAAATCCATTTAACGAGCAGCAACAAAATAGATTTATACTGTGAATGTTGCTATTTTATTGTTTCTATTTTCCTGTATATATGAGTTATGAGCAAATGCAATTTTGGTAAGATTCGTGTCCTACCTTAAGTATTTAAATTTGTCAGCATCTGGGGCCAGTGAGATGGGTAGACAGGTAAAGGAGTTTGCTGCCAAGCCTGAATTTCATCCCTGGGACCCACCTGGTGGAAGGAGAGAATTGCCTCCTGAGAGGTGTCTTCTGACTTTCATATGCGCCTTTCATATGCACACCATCACACCATGGTACACACATACACACACACACACACACACACACACACACGCACGCACGCACGCATGCACACACACACACACACACACACACACACAGAGAGAGAGAGAGAGAGAGAGAGAGAGAGAGAGAGAGAGAGAAATTATAAATATTAAAAGAAAATGTCAACAGCTGCTATACCAGAGCCAAAATGCAAAATAGAATTCATTTAATGTGCTAATTCCAATCAGTTCTAGTGGGAGCTTGTAACACTGCATAGAAAAAATTTATATGACTTTGTTTAAGCTCACTAGCAAAAGAGCATCATGATCGATTAATAATGTCTGTCTTGGCATAGGAACTGGGAACAGTGGCATCTTTGTCAAACGTTTTCCAAGCATAGTTACATTTTCATTAAGTAGACTGTAGCCCAAATAAAAAGAACATGAAAGAGGGATAATTTTGACCATTCCATTGGAACTAAAATGTGTTCCTCTAATTTTAGGAGTCAAAGGAGAAAAGACACAAAGCCTAGAGCCAAAGCAGCATGGTAGATGAAGTTACTTGCACTTCTTTTAAAAATTGGTTCTTTGTCTCTTGATTTTATTTCCTGAGGCCATCAAAATGTAGCTGAGTCACCAAAAAAAAAAATGGTAGCAGTTTTTAATAACTTCGAATTGCACATCTTAAATATTTGGCTTCTGCAAATATATGCAAACAACTTTATGTATACTATTTTCTGTAAAAGAAAATATTAGAAATTCAAATATTTACTTGTTTAAGGTCTTGCAAAATGAAGAGACCATGTATAAAAACCTAAAATCAACTCATAATTTAGAGAAAATGTTTAAAATGCAAATTTGTGCTCCCCCTTAAGTGCAAAATTCACAATGAAACCTTCTGTAGGATACAAGCACTTCTGGGGCAGAGTTGGAGTTGATTTGAGGATTTTAGGAGATTTAGAGTTGATTTGTATCAAAAGCATTCTCTGTTGTCTCTCTCTTTCGTGTGTGTGTGTGTGTGTGTGTGTGTGTGTGTGTGTGTGTGTGTGTTGGGGGAGCTAGGTGGCAGGGGTCTGGGTGTTCACCCCATCCTCATCACTTAGAAGACAGAAGAAGGATTGCCCTACCTGTCTGTATCTTATGGTTTGTGTTTTGTGTTTGATTGTTGCTTGGGGACACTTTGGATTTAACCTTACGTGGTACTCCCCTAACCACCTATCCCCTTCCCCCTGGTAAATTGTCTTTGCCTTGAAGAAGGCTCTTTACTACACACAGTTTGACAAATTGCATTTATTTTGATAATCTCTTGTTAGGAATCTGTCTGCACAACCCCTGGTCTCAAGACCTCCCTTCCTGCACCTGGGCTCACTGGCGCTCAGTTCTGCACACTAGCTCCACCTATCTCCTGTTGGCCAAAGAGCTGAAGGTCTGCGAAATTAATTTTCATTCATTTGATAGCATTTTTAAAAAATTTTTTCACATGTTCCTAGTTTTGTTTCTAAGAAGGAAAATCACTTTCTCCTCTCACCTGAAATGTATTTTCAATGATATTTAAGTAAATCATAAGAGCTTTAGAACTCAGATAGAGAGTGGCTTCTATGTAACTTTCTGGAAAAGGGAGGTTTCATTGTCATGTATTTCTAAACCCCACTATTCTTTATTTGCACAGCTCCATCGTGACATGGGAAGTTCGCTTGCTGTGTCTCTGGCTTTTAGAATGCTGGTTACTCTCCCATGTGAGGTAGAAGACCCGTGCTTGATTTCTTTAATTTAAGCCTAACTAGTGGTTTAAGTAGGGTTCAATTTTATATTCTCCTCACGGAACGTGACAAGTGATGGCTGTAGTGATTTGAATAAGGATGATTCCCATATAGGCTCAGATATTTGGATACTGGGTCGCTAGTTGTTGGTGCTGTTTGGGGAGGTTTAGGAGATGTGGCCTTTTTTTTTTTTTTTTTTTTTTTGGTTTTTCAAGACAGGGTTTCTCTGTGTAGCTTTGCGCCTTTTCCTGGAACTCACTTGGTAGCCCAGGCTGGCCTCAAACTCACAGAGATCTGCCTGGCTTTGCCTCCCGAGTGCTGGGATTAAAGGCGTGCGCCCTACCCTCCGTACACTGTCTTGATCATGGCGTTTTATCAAAGCAACAGGGAAGTAAAGGCAATGGTGCACGAGAGAGAGTTACTGATGACAACCATAACCTGATTGGTGGATTTCACACATTCAGGGAACTTTAACATCACCCACCATCAAGATCTCCCCACAGCCTGGTGACCTCTGTGTTTTCTTCCTCCATTGTTGCCAGTTACTCAAAGACCAAAACACAACTAAGGATTCTCAGACTTACACTAAAAACTCAAGTCTGAATCTAGACAATATGGAGGAAATAGAGCTTGTTAGAGAGCCGTGCAGAAGGGCGGTTGCCCTGCTCATCAATCAAACCCTGGATAGAGATTTCTCTCTGAATGTCCTGGTTTGATTCTGACACACATGCATGTGTATAAAGAATAAAATGTCTTTATTTCTCTTCATTGCGAAATAAAGCTCCAATTGTCTTATCATACTAAGTTCTTTTGAATAATTGATTTTTAATGGCCTGTAATTGCCAGTTTGTTTTTTTTATTGATAATTCATTTCATTACATGCGTAGGGACCTTTGTGGGGCAGGAGGTGGCACCATCTGTAGAAGAGCTAAAGAGACTGTGAGAGAGCTGAGGGTGAGCCAGAAACCCACCAGCAAATGGCCACCACTGAGACACACAGAAGGGCCCTACCATCGCCCGGTACTTTGCAAATGTACAAATCAATAACAATCAAAGTGGATTATGAAAAGGATATGTTGGATAGCTAAGGCTTTGGACTTGATTTAAACTGGGCTGAATGTTTGCATGTAAATATTTACTCCACTGAGAGGTTCAGAGCTTGCCAAAGAGGACAGTTCAGGGCTGTAGATAGGACAGGGCTTGTGAAACAATACCATTAGCAATAGCTGAGACTTTGACATAGATGTAGAATATAAGTCTATTCACATATATGTGTGTATACATGTACTTAGAGGTGTATATTTCTAGCATGTGATGATAGTGACAAGTATTTCTGTACATAGGTACATGTATGAAACCAGCCTACTGAGATGAATTTCAGGATGCTGCCACACCCCTTCTTCCCTGCTCAAGCAATTGCAGACCCCACGGAAAGTTTCAAGCAAAACTAACTGGCCTGATGCACCGCCTCGGGGTCTGAGCCATGTAATAAAGACCCATTGCTGTCCTAAAGCCTTGGCTCAACTTAAGGGCGCTTTCCAGAGTTTATGCAAATTCCAATTTGCTGATCCCTGTAACTCGCCACCTGAAACAGCCCATTCTGGAAGGGAGGTGAGGTGAAAGGGAGCAGAGTGGCCTGGCCAATCAGTGTCTGGCTAGTGGAGCCTGGAAAGCCATGTGGCTGAGTCTGAGCAGAGAGGCGGTTTCAAGGGGGAAAGGTCCATCAAGTTCCCATGAGTCACTCTGCTCGTCAGGGACAGGTGCTCTGTAGACCTTAGGATTGCGGTGAAGAACGACTGTGTGCTTCTAGTCTGGGGATGAAGATTGTCTCCCAAGGGCACTGGACTCAGGAGCCAGCCCCAGTCATCACAGAGGGGATACAAAGCCTGCAAACAGGCTCAGCCTCATTCAACAGATGTTGCTTTCTTTAAAAAATTGTTTAAAAATTACATTGTGTGTGTGTGTGTGTGTGTGTGTGTGTGTGTGTGTGTGTGTGTACATGCACACAGGCACACACACGCACACACACAGAGTTCAGAGGACAACTTGTGGGAGTCAGTGCTCTTTCCACCACGTGGCTGCCAGGGATCAAACTCAGGTGGTCAGTCTCGGTTGCAATTGCCATTACCTGTTGAATGATCTCGGGTCCCCGACTAACACTGCCCTCTGTGCTTGTTGCACCCCACCCCAGGTCCCTTCTTTCTGCCACCGCCATCTTAGTAGACTGTGGCTGGGTCTTGCTCCCTATCCGCAGTTTGCATACAGCTCAGTGTATCTCCCACAGTGACCCGTGGTCCTCCTGTCCCTCCAGGAAGGTCTTCCCATCCGTCTCTGGGCATCAGTGGCTCCCAGCACATATTACCCTTCTGACACGGCACCACTACTGTCTGTGTGTGCTTCTCCTGTCCCCTTCCACTGGCAAGTTCCAGGGCGGCCTTACATTCAACTCAGTGTTTCCAGCACTGCACACACCACTGGGTTCTCTCTGACCGTGGCACTCGGGGAAGGGGCACCCCACCTTTCCAATGAGTTAGACTGTGCATGCACGAGCTATTCTAGACCCTTTCCTTTGTCTCCCTGGTGCTCCCAGACCTTGGCACAGAATCCTAGGCCATCCAGATGTGGGCTGTCACAGCCAGGGTTCCCCAAATCTGGTTCGACATCAACAATACTTGGAAAATTAAAAACCCAGCAACAACAATAACAAAAGGCAGATGCTTCGGCCTCACCCCAGACCAGTTAAGTCTGTGGAGTGAAACGAAAGTTTGGGAACCAAAAACCAAAACAAAAAATATTCTAAAGCCCTAATGAAGACTTAAGTAGATAACATACAGTGATGGCTAAATTCTAGAATTATGCTGGGATGCAGTTATCCCCAGAACTTAAAGTATGCCTGGCTGCCTTACTCTTTCTTGTCCATGCCTGTCTCACTGGCTTCCATTTGCATCCTCCATGTTCCTGAGGACCGGCATCCATCCTCATGTGCTTCAAGGTTTCTAGGGACTCAGTGCTTGCCGGGAACATTGTATAGTGCAACAGGACATGCCAGCTCTTTTTAGTTCCCTAAGAATCTTAAGGGGGGAAGAACTGTCAATGTGGAAAACAAGTTTAGAGAAGTTAGTTACAGACAAGATTAAGGAGCTAATCCAATAGCCTAGCTGGGATTTGAACTCATGCTTTTCTCTTTTCTTGCAGTCTCCTCTTAATGGCTTCATTAATTTCTCTCGGTCTGAGCCATTTGGGGCTCCCAATTTCCTTTCCTAAGTAGGCTTCTTTGTTATCCTGTTCAGGAATTGCTAACTATTGCCCCTGACTCTTAGGGACCTTTTTAATATACTTCTGAATGTACCTCAAAATAATCTCACACCAGTGTAGATGATTTGCAGCTGACATTGCCAAGGTATAAGTTATCTAGGCAGTACCCAGTGTGACCTTGTCATGGCTGAGATGTTTCTAGTTAATTCTCTAGATTGGTGTCATTTAGAGGCCACGCGTGGGCTCTACAGAAAAGGACTCTTGGGAAGCAGCCCTGTTTAACATGGGAATGGTGCCTGAACCTTTACTCTGGACATCCTCCTCCAGGGTTAGAAAGGGAAGTCTTCCTCAGAGTCGTGGCTGAGACTTTCAAATCAGCCTGGCATCTGTGACCGCGATTCCCTTCCAAGGTGGAGCTGTGTTTCAGCTTTACAAGTTGCTGCTGCCATTGGAAGCTGTGAAGACAGGGGAACTGATCTACACATAACTGGAGCGCTACCCAAGCTCCCAAGGACATGTGAAAACTCGGGTAAAAGCCCTGCTGGAGAGTTCAGCCCAAGTTCATCCTTTTAAAAGGGCACAGGTGGCTCACTGTTCCACCCCCCCCCCCGCCCCCCCCCGCCCCGCCAGGTGGGGTCAAACCTGCGCGTCCCTGTGCTATGGAAGCCTGGCTCCTTACCACTCAGACAGGCTCTGCGCCTTGCCTTACACTCTGGGAGGTTCTTCTAGGGTGAACGTTCACCGAGGAGTCTGCAACCTGTGAAAAGTGGTGGGCTGTGCTATGTGAGCCACGAGGCTGAACATAGATGTATAAAGAGTCCCGAAACACATGGGCTTTGCCTATGAAACTTTGTTCTCATTCTGAGCACCAACTACAAAACACAGGAGCAAGAAACGGTGGCCGCCGGGGAAGGAAGTTGCTAGCAGGGCTCCACGACTTCTGATCGTCTTCACAACAGCATCAGAGTCTCTGCGTAAGGTGCCCCTTGTGTGTGTCCCCAGCTCTCTGTGTCTTATCTAGCCCCTTGCAGAGCGCACTCTAGGCTGAAGAGCACCAGGCGGTGGGCTTCAACCAGGTGCTGCAGCTGGGAGTGAGTTGTTGAACCTAAAGAGGGGGTTCCTACCTTTTGTCACAACACCCCCAGTTCTCCATTGTCTCCTAATGTCATAGTGAGCCCTGGCTGCCTCATAGTACCACTGTCTACAGACCTTCATCCTGTTCCAGCTTCACTCATGACCTCTGCCTCAAGACTTCATCTCCTCTGGTCCCCACAGGTACACATATAGGCTTGTATACCAAACACACATGTGTATGCATACCACATACAACATACACACATGCACATATACAAGAAGACACACACACACACACACACACACACACATACATACACACACACACAAACACACCTGCACACACATGTACACACACTTAAGAGACAGACTTGCTCTTATTCTTAGATAATTCGGATGGTCTCACTGCAAAAGTCTTTACATGATTATACCCTCAAAGGCTGTTTCCTCACATAAGATCATAGAACCATCCTGGCCCAAATGAAAATATTCTAGAGACATCTGTGCCTTTCCCTTTATCTGTCAGGCTATTGGAATAGTGCTTCCCAAGGAATTGGAATTTCCCAAGGAATCTGGAGGAGTAACTTGTCTCTTGCAGATTTTACCCAATTCAGATAACTTACCAGACTATGGTGCAAGAAAGAAATTGGAGCAGAGACAGTATGAGGTCAAGAAGACATTGGAACCATGAATCGTCGCAGTGGACTATAATCCCAGCACCTAGGAGGCTGAGGCAGGAAGATTACAAGGCCAGCCAAGGTACAAAGGGACACCCCATCACAAACAAATGAGTAACCCCAACAACAGAAACAGGAACAACAGAGCAAAAGCAATACACACACACACACACATACACATACACACATACATGCACATACAAACACACACACACATACACATACAGACACACATATATATACACATACCAACACACACACATACAAACACATAGGCAGACATATACATATTCATAGACACACACATACATACAGATACACAGGCAAACACACATACACACATATACAGACACACACACATATAAACACACAGACACACATACACAGACAAACACACATACACAGACACATATACAAACACATGTACACATACACAGACATACACACATACAAACACACAGACACATACACTCAGACACACAGAGACACACACATGAACACACATACAAACACCTACACAGACACATACGCAAACACATACACAAACTACACACACACACACACACACATACAATCTATAATAATAAAAAACTATCAACTAGAACTGTACTATGATAGAGAATGGAATGGAAGAAACAGAAGAGAACCTCTTTGGTGAGTTCACCAAATGTTATTGTGCTGTAGCCTTTAAACCAGTGACTTATACTGAATATAAGTCATATCTCAGCAAGATAGTTACAAAAGTTCAAAGAAATAAGACTAATTCTGCACAAACTCTCCCGAAAATTTGTAGACAACACTTTCTCAGACAGCAAGGCCATACATACTGTGTAAGAAATAATAATGGCATGAGACCATATCTTTCATAAACCCAGCTGTGAAATTTCAGAACAAGTTTTCAGGAAATTAAATATATATATACATATATATATATACATACACATATATATGTATACACACACACACACACACACACACACACACACACACACACACATATGACCATGGAGTTTGTCCAAGGAATGTAAGGTTGATTTACCATTACAAAACCTATCACCATATTAGCAGATTATAAGAAAAAACCAACAACATCCAAATAGAACACTGAAGAGTCATCTCTGGGACTGGAGAGATGGCTGAGTCAATAAATGCTCATTTTATAGGCATAAGGATTTGAGCCTGCGATCCCCAACCTTCACATACAAATCCAGGCATGGCTGCTTGTACCTGTAATCCCAGCCCTGGGAAGGGGAGACAGGCAGATCCCCGGGGCTTGGCAGTCAGTCTAGCCCAACTGACAAAGCTCCATATTTATCTAGAGACAGTGTCTCAAAAAATAATGAGGAGGACAGGTGTAGTGGCACACACCTTTAATTCCAGTACTTGGAGGCAGAGGTAGGTAGACCTTCACGAGTTCAAGGCCAGACTGATCTACACAGTGAGTTCACGGCTGGCCGGGCTACATAGTAAGACACTGTCTTAAAAAAGTAGGTGAAATGGTTGAGGAAGACACGCGCATGTGTGTGAGCATGCACGCACATATACACGTGTTAAAAGGAAACATCATCTCATGCGGACAACCTTCTTTTCCCACAAAAACTCTAAGCCATCTAGGATGAGAGGAAAACTTGCTAACTATAATACTATAGCATCTACTATGATTAGAAACAGAGCTAAATGTCTATCTGCCATTGATATTTCTATTCGGTATTATAGGGACGATCTTAGTGTAACCAGGCAAGAAAAAAAAATGAAAAGTCATCTACATTGAAATGAAGAAGTACAATTGTCTATTCACAAGGTAATTGTCTGGGTATAAATTCTAATGGACTCGGTAAAAAGACAGTAGAAGTGAAAACTGAATTTAGTAAAGTTGTTGGATATGAGACCAATATATGAAAGCAATTTCACTTTTATACACTAAAATGTTAAGAAATTTAAATAAAAGTAAAAGCCATAACAATAATGTAATGTGCTGAGATAATAAAAATTGACTTACATAGTGGAATCAAAACTGTGATATACTTAGAGACAAATCTGACAAAAGATGCTTATATTGAAAACTACAAAATGTACCGGAGTGAGATAAAGACCTAAAGAAATGCAGATGTCGGGCTGGAGAGAAAGCTCAGGCGGTGAGAGGACATACAGGGACATGAGTTCAGATCCCCAGCACACACATAAAAGGCTGGTCATGGTGTACTCCTGTAATTCCAATGCAAGAGACAGGCCTTGGTCATGTACTAGAAGACATTACTAAAATGTCAGTTCTTTTCAAATTGAGCTATATATAAATTTATTATAATCACAACCAAAATACCAGCTTATTTTGTGCAACAAGTCTAGCATTTCTATGGAAATGACCTTGGACAGCCAAATAATTTTTTTTAAAAAATTTAACTCCTTTATTGATTTTTCTGGGAGTTTCACATCATGTACCCCAATTCTGCTTTCCTCCCAGTCCCCTCATATCCTTCACTCACCCCTGCAGCACCACCCCCCAAAAGAAAATTAAACAAAACAAAGCAAGCAAGCAAACAAACAAATAAGAACAAACAAAAACAAAAACAAACAAACAAAACAATAACAAAAAAATCCTGTTCTCCTTTCCCGCCTCTCCACCACCTCTGCCTTCGTCCTGGTGGCCCTGGGAGCTGTGGTGTGTCACACAGTGCACCCTTTTGTCCTCCCTGCTTTACTAGCAAATGTTCACTGCAATGAGTCACTGTCTGGCTCAAGGCCTCTGGTTTCTGGTACAGCACCACGGCTGGATCCTCACCGGAAGTCCTCTGGGGTATCCCGTGGCTACCCCAGTCATGGAGATCCTGAGGGTATTATTCCACAGGACCAGTCCCTTCACGAGCTCCAGCGGGTCCTAGATGGGTAGATGTTAGGGTGGGCCAACCCAAGGCCCGGCTGTGGGCCTGGGTGGTAGCCGAGATGGTCAGTGCCGGCCACTGGGGCCACCCACCTCGAGTGAGGGGTGGAGTCAGCTCCCCTATGCCCAGGCCTCTGGGTTGGTTCACAGCCAAATAGATTTTCAAAAGGAAAACACAGCTGAGAACTGCTGCCATGTTTTATCACCACTCATGCAAAGCTTCAGTAATTAAAACAGTGTGATGCTGGCGTAAAGACAGACGGATGGACAAAACATTTGAACAGAAATGTCACAGAAAAAGACACATGATGGCAAATAAGTACATGAAAAAATGCTGAAGATTAGGAAGGTGTCAATTACAACCAGAGTGACACATTGCCATTGTTCTATGAAAATGGCTAAAATGAGGATTGGTCGCATACGGTATAATATGTGGAGAACGGGAAGTGTCAGACACCGTTGTGGTGGGAACGTAAAAGATCCAGCTGTTTCAGAGAAAGTATGACAATGTAATCTAGCCATGGGACACATCGAATATCCTCCCAACAAAAACATGTTCATCCAAGACTTACATCGATGTTCATAGCAATTTTGTTTGTAATAGAGAATGGCTGGAAAGAAAACATGGACGGCTACATTGGATAAACTGTGGTACACACATATATAAAGAATTGCTCATTGCTAATAAAAAGGAATGAATTACTAAAAGATGAAAAACATGGAAGTCTATCATCATGATACTGAGTGATAGAAGGGACCGGGCACACATAAAACAAGTATGCAGTAAGTAGATCTAGGTGTATAAAACCCTAGGAAAGGCAAACTAATCTATAACCAGAAAGGCTGCATGGGGGCAGAGCTGATAGACAAGAGGAGAAGTTTTATGAGTAGCTGTAAAGAAATTGAGGATGGAGTGAGGGATGTGTCCACTGTCTTGCTAGTTATGATGGCTGCATGGGTCTAAACATATGCCCAATGTATCAAGTTGTATGCTTTCAGTGGTGCAGTTTACACTACAGTAAAGCTGATTTTTTTGAAAGTGCCTCAAGGAAGTGGGGTTATTGACAGTGAAGACAAATGGGTCTTTGGCACTAATTTCCATGACTGACACCTGGTTAGCTGGCATCCCCGCTTGCCAGCATCATAAGAGACTCTGGTTGCCCATCCCACTGTGGCTCCTATGATGGCAGGGTGCAGAACTCTTAGCATTCGTTTATGTGGGCTGCCACTCATAGGATTAATAAGGGACTATGACTGAACAGCCTATAAGTAACTCATAAAGGTGGATTGGACAGGAATAAGTTCTTTCCAGGGCAGTAGATCTCTGTTCCTTGCTCCTGGCTTCCGTTGCAAATGTTGGGGGCTTGCTTAGGAGAGCTAGAAAATACTGTATCAAACCTGACCAGGCTATAATTACATGCATATACCCCTTTGTAGGAAATTCTTGATCAGGTGGTCAATTGTAGACTGGGATAGAGTTCCATCTGCCATGCCCGAGTGCCCAGGATTCTCAGAGGCAGCCATTTTGAAAAATAAACGATGAGCAACTACAGTGCTTCTCAATTCTCTTTAGATTGTCTGATCTTTCCCCTCTGCACTTTAGAGGGTTCTGATGCCATTACAAGAATTTGTAGCCAAGACCACTACATAAACTGCTAGTCACACTTGCTGGGGAACTTTGCAAATAAAAGCCATAAAAGCAATGTTAGCTTATTAAACAAACAGAAAAGAACTTAATGGCACAGAACTTGGGTGCATAAAAACTCGGGATGGGTTTGGAAATAGAGCACATTACATAAAACCAATTACAACCAATATATCTAGGTCTCGTTTCTGAGCATACATTTCATTTTTTTAAAGTTAGGACAAAAAGGGGGATTGTTGTAATGCTTACACCCTCCCCCAAACCATTTGATTGCATTTTTTCTTAGTATTTCTGAACCATGAAAGCACCGTGCACATCCCCATTCTGCCCAGGGCTCTGCTCTTGCACGGAGGCAGGCTTTTCTGTGAGGACAAGCGCTGCTGCCTGCCATGGTGGGCTGCCTGCTGTCGTGTTTACCTTCACTGGGGCTGCCTGGCTATTGTCGAGCCAGTTGAAATGATTCATGGGTCTGACAGATGTCTGGTACAGCTGGATGTGTCCTTGATTATCCCAAAAGTCTGGACAGTACTGTCATTCACCATTGCCCAAATTATCTTTGTATTGACTGTGGAACCCTCTGTGACAGTCCTGTAATGGCTAATTACCCAAGATACCTTTGGTACTCACTTGGTAATGGTTTAGTGAAAAAGAAAAAGACCGTAAGGAAATGAGGGGAAAAAAATACCAATAAAAGTAACATCCTGTTCTGTGCAAAGAACATAGATTCTGCTGTGGTATGGTGCATATATATATATATATATATATATATATATATATATATATTTGACATCATGCAGTTTATGCTAATGAAATCCAGGGCCACAATAGTAGAAGCACAGATTTCTCGTGCAACACATAAGGAGGAGATAAAATGTAAAGGACTCTGACAGTGATAAATTATGGACAATAGAAGGAGCTATTAGCTGTGAGACAATTGTATGTATAGCATACTTGAGAAAGGGATGACAAGTGGCAATTTGCCTGCCGCGTGGGCTGCCGGGGTTGGAGGGGAAAGAGCAGGTTCTGTTTAGCAAACAGCCTCCCCAGAAATGGAGAGGAGGGAGGAGAAGAGGAGGTGCTTAGTGAAGCTGCTCCAGGGGCAAGAATGGAAGGTGCGGTTTCATTTCCCACTGTAATGCCATAAATTAGCACACTTTGACAAACATAGCTCCCTCAAAGCAGATATATATCAGGAGGGGGAAAGATAAGGGAATAGAAGGCACAAAATCCCATTTTGACTTTTAGTGGAGATGATGAGGTCCCGGGAGGGCAGACAAAGCCAGCCGGGAACAGCTTTTCACACAAAGAATACAGTAATTTGCCACATCCTGTCCAGGCTGTGTTTGAATGTCACTCCCGTCTTAATTACCAGACTAACAAAGCTATTCTGTTCTGGAATCTCTCCCTCAGTTCTTAGATTGCAAGAGGGGAATCTGATGAAAAGTTGCTCACCGGTCTTTATGAAGCAAGGAGGCGAGGCCGGTGGCCTTGTCGGGGAGAGGAGGGTGATGGGTGAAGGCCTGAAGACCTGATGCTCTCTTGTTCTTGACGGACATGGATGCCTGTCTGAGTTTTGTGGCAAGTAGCCTCGTGGGACAGGCGCTCCCGCTGGTGACGAAGTCAGAGACCTGATGCGTCAGCTCTGTGCCCATCAGGTTAGAAAACGGAAGACCGTCCCCTTTCTTGGACCCTATGCCTGTGTAGTCGTCTCAGGCCTAGTAACCCACAAAGCACAGGGCCCGGGCATTGTGACCGCACCACCGTGGGTACTGCATTCTGACTTATTAAATTGTTTGTTTAACTGAAGAAAAAGAAGAAATGGCTTGTCATTGCAGTCCGTTGTTACAGGACCGTCTCAAGTGTTTCACTCCCTCCTCCTTGAGCTCTCTCATAGAATTCTTGATGGTTCCAGAGGCATTATTCTGCCCACTGATTCTCAGTAAGGATCCTAGTGACAGTCCAGAAGAGAGAGAGGTTCAAGGATTTGGGCTAAATGTCCCCTGAGCCCTGTGCGGATATATCTTCCCCCACCGCTAGTGACTTTCCCATACAGGCAAGTAAGTCTGTGCCTATCCTGCCATCTGTGTGTATCATGCCAAAATTTCCCCATGGAAACGACTTGGGGTGAAACAACTTAGTTCCTCCAGAACTCTGGTTAGTTGGGGGTTATCTTGTACTTTAGAAAAAGAATCCTGCCATGTTTCAAAACATGTAGGTGATATGTTTGGGTCTCTATCACATCTGGCTGTGATCCAATGTCAATATAGAGGAAGGGAGAAATGATCTAGGATCTGCAGACCCAGATATGTACAGGTACCAGGCAGTAATGGAATAAAGTGGTGGGCATATTGGCAAGCTGGAGCGAGGGAACAATAAGAAGAGTAGCCACCACTGATTGTCACTGTGTACAAATGAGACCAGAGAGCCAGATCTCTTGACTTTTCAGGAAAATTTAAAAACCCAAAGTTTTAAGGATTATGAGTCCCTAAGGTCTTACAAGCTTCAAGCCTGGGTATGTTTGCTGAGTGTAGGGGAGGGAGCTGGGTTGGAGAGCAAAGGAGATCATGTACACTATGGACTCAATAACTAGCAAGAATCACCCACTCAGTAGATACTGTTTGATGTCAATCTTTTTTTTTCCGAGACAGAGTTTCTCTGTGTAGCTTTGTGCCTTTCCTGGAACTCACTTGGTAGCCCAGGCTGGCCTCGAACTCACAGAGATCCGCCTGCCTCTGCCTTCCAAGTGCTGGGATTAAAGGCGTGCGCCACCAACGCCCGGCTTGATGTCGAGCTTGTGTTTGCCTATCCACAGCTGTTTACCTACATTTTTTTCAGTCCCATACCATCTAACAACTGAATTAGCGGGATGAAGAACCTTTCCATGTAGCTCTTTAAAGGTCTCAGACCTGTCTCCTTTCTCTTTCCTCCACCAGGAGGGCTCAGCCTAGAGCTTGGAGAAGACTCTCACCAGGCCTCTGACTCCTTTGCAGTATTTTCACAGTTGCAGACATACAATCACTATTATCTGTCTCCCCGACAGACTCTAGGCTCCACAAGGCAGGGAACTTCCTCTGCACCGTCAGGACCTACGCTAGTGTGTGCATTTGGTGAGTGTTAATTTGCAGACATAGAGAGGTTTGAATAGGTCATGTAAAAAGGATTCACGTGTCCAGAGATGAAGCTTGTCCAAAGCCTCTCTGAAGAGCTGAAAAGAGCTGCGGCAGTGTGTACTGTCAATTAGACATGCTTCCTAAGGGGTCTTCCGAAATTTCTCCGCTGAGGTGGGCACACCTTAATGTTTAATTTTTTTGGAGTTCTTGATTTTCACTTTTTTTTCTGAAATAAGGAAAGAATTGAAGTTTCCTTAAAAATTCCCATTTAGAACAAATGTTCTCACCTTTCCGACAGATAAAAGGAATGAGGGCTACAACTTGCAATGCATTACAACGATGACCACAAATGACAGCCCCTCCTTGCACACTCTTGGATGGTCACCTGTGCATGGCTTGCCCATCTGGCTCATTTTGGCTACCACACAAGCAACAACTACGATGCAACCCGGTAAGTATTAGGATGTGTTTTGTTTTGTTGATGTTCTTGGAAACCCTGGAGCTACCATGCTGTGACCAGGCCTAGGTTAGTTACCCTCATTACTCCAGCCAATAGCCAACATCTGCAGATGAACTTGGGAATGAGATCAGCCTAGGCTAAGCAGGCCCAGGTGACCTGCCATCTGGCTGCACTTGTATGGGGGAAACCCCAGTGAGCTCAGCAAAAGGTCTGCCCAGTTGAGTCAGATCTCCTCTGCTGGGCCCTAGAATTGTGAACTAAGTTTTAGGTGGCTTTTTATGTAGTGAGCTACATTTTTTTTTTCTTCAGGGCTCTGGTCCTTTTACAATAAGGCCAGATCACAAAATATCTGAATATGGAGCTTCCTCCTTCTCTAACTTGCCCTTGTGTTATTATTATTAAGTTCAGCACAGTAGAAGCCTTTCAGCATTGGAGAGTACTATGTGAGCTAGAGAAGTTACTAAGAAAAAAAAAAGAAAGAAAGTCACTGGAAGGAACAGAATTCTACCCCATCCCCCTCCAGCTCCTCTCCAGCTCTCACCTGGCTGCAGATGTGATAGGGAGAAAAGTGGAGACAGACTTTTAGAGGAGAGAGATCAAGGAATCAGTGGGAGAACCCACTGTATTGACATTACATCACAACGCCCTCATTATAATACCACATCCAGTCCAACTTTCAAACCTCTAAAAGCTACAAAAGGAAGCCAAGCAATATTGGGACCACCCAGTGTATCATTTTAATGTATAGAAAACATGCACGTTAGATATGTAAGCTTGCTTCTCTGTAAGGCCCTTAAGCCTTTCTTAGCATTTTTAGCAAAATGCACTGAGGGTAAACATTTGTTATTCTCTAAAGATCTCCTCTCAAATTTTTAGTATGCGTTTGTGCTGAATCTCGATATAGTAATTGAAAAAAAGGGAAAACCACACAAAATGTGGAACACTGTTACAGAGTTAAGGTAGAACAGGCTAGGTGTTGGCTGAGAGTGTTCTGTTTGCCAGGCTGTTGTCTTATTTAGTCTTTGCAACTGCCCCCATGAAACAGAGGCTCTGAGATGTAACTTCGCCAAGGACACACAGTCATTAATTAGGTTGTATGTTACGGACAGAGACTTCAAATCTTAATCCACTGGCTGTGTTGTCTCAGCAAAACCGAGGCACTTTTATCATCAGTAATAATAATTTATACTGAGCCCTCATTATATAATATGCATTTTTCATTTAAAAATAATAGCTGACAGTTCTTGAGGATATGCGTGCTACAATGTTTTAGGTACGCTCTATATAATAAGTAATTGAATCCTCACGAAACCCATGAGGCAAGTATATTAATTATCCTCACCTTCAAAATGCCTTTAGACAAGAAGTTATTCTTGTTCTAGAGACTGGAAGTTTAAGGCCAAAGTGTCAGCAAAGCCCTCTTCCCTTTCAAACTTTGGGGGAGAATCCTTCTTTGTGTCTCCCTAGCTCCTGGCGCATGTTCTAGGGCTGTCTGACTCCAATGTCTGCTCTGACTGTCACACATCTGGTGTGTCCCCATTTCCCTCTTCAGGATACCAAGCATGTTGGATGTAGGACCAAACTCTGAGCCATCACCTTACCTTGAGCACCTCTGCAAAAGCCCCATTTCCTACTAAGGCCTCATTCATGGAAACCAAGTAGACAGGTATTCTGAGTTGAGGGAACTGTTTAACCCGGAACAGATGACAAAATTTTGCGGTATATTGTTCCTAATGGGGCCAAACATAAGAGAAGGCAAGGCAGAACATGCCTGATTAATGCTAAGAAGAGGCCCACAGTCCTGTGAAACAGAGCCTCAAACTCCTTACCACATAGGCTTGATTTTTAAGCTCAACCTGATAGTGATGCATGGGAGAGCCCATCACCAGTTTGGATGCAGGGTGTGGAGAAAGCCCAGAAGCTAGAACCAGGAAGTGGTCAGTGGTCAGGAGGTGACACTGGCTAAGAAAAAACAGACGATTTCTCAGTGTAGAAAGTCTGAGTGGACACACGGTGGTCAAAAGGGCATCAACCTTAGTACGAAGGGAGGCTGAAAAGAGCATGCTTTCTACTGGATGTTGGTAGAGACGACACAAGAAGAGCGGATGTCCTTGACTGTGACGAAGGCCTTTTCTCTCACCTCAGGTGTCTTTAACTGAGGACTCAAGAGTGCTGGACGCTCACTGGACATGAAACTTCCAGTGAGTCAGCGGCCTCTGGGTTCTTTTTAAAAGACTTGTTTTAGGTATGTATGTTGTTTGTGTGTGGGTGTGTGCATGTGAGGGCAGAGGTATTGGATCCCTGTGTCTTAGCTGGCTTCCTGCTGTTGTGTTAAAGTCTATGACCAAAAGCAACTGAGGAGGAAAGGATTTTTTGTTGTTGGTTTGTTTTTTCAGCTTACAGTTCCACAACACAGGAACTCAAGCAAGGGAGGAATCTGGAGGCAGGAACTGAAGCAGAGGCCATGGAGGAATATGCTGCTTACTGGTTTGCTCCCCATGGCTTACTCAGCCTGCTTTCGTATACACCCAAGACCACCTGACCATCAGCGGCACCATACACAGTGGCCTGGTCCCTCCCACATCAGCTGTTAATCAAGACAATGCCCCCATAGACTTGCCCACAGGCCAATCTGATAAAGGCATTTTCTCAGGTAAAGTTCTCTCTCCCCAGATGACCTTGGCTTATGCAAATTGACAAAAACTAGCCAGCACAGGCAGGAACTAGAGTCACAGGTGGCTGGGAGTTACCAGACATGGATGCTGGGGATCAAACTCTGGTCCTCTGTAAGAGCTGCCCGTGCTCTTAACCACTGAGACATCTCTTCAGCTCCGCCCTCTGGGTTCTTGTGGGGGACCTGCTGAAGGGGTGTAGGTAGCGGCAGCGCTCGTGGCTGGCCACGGCTATCGCAGCGGCCGCAGCGTTGGAAGAGAGCTCTGGATGCTGTGGTGGCAGAAGAATCACGAGCCATGGTTACCTTTTTAGAGCTTTATTAGGAGGAAGGAGAGAGAGAGGGAGAGAGAGAGAGAGAGACAGGGACAGACAGAGACAGAGAGAGAAAGAGACAGAGAGACTGTGTGGAGGAAAAGTACAGAGAGAATACGGAGAGAGCGCTCGTGGGAGGGCACACCCGCTTTTTAGGCTGATGATGTAATAAGGACAGAATCCTTACACCTGCCCCCACCTTTTCCCTCAGGGTACTCTTGAGGAGTGAGGGATAAGAGATTTAGATAGAAATATTGAGGGGAGAGAAACAGAAACAGGATGACCTCAGGAGGGCCTGGATCCTAATCCACTGGCCCCTTCTGTAGCTTCTAAAGGGATTTTTAAAGGAACGCCAAGGCATGGAGCAAAAGACCTCCCCCCAGCACAGCCAAGTGCAGATCCTTCCAAACACCTGGTAACCACGCATGTGGTCAATGCAGCCCTGCTGGGTAAAGCAAGCTCAGATCTCACTAGGAAACCTCTGTGGGCTCCCACAGGTTCTAATCTAGAAAACATGAAGAAAATTCATGGGCCACAGAGGGTAAGTTTTAGAAGAAGTTTTATTATAGGTTACTCACAGGTAGAAGCTTAAGAGAAAAAAGAGAAGACAGCTCCTGCATGGCAGGAGAGGGTCCCCAGGAGAGGGCACCACTGAGGTCATTGACTTGGAGTGAATAAGGCTTGTTGGATGGAAGCCCGGAGTACGGATGAACTGGTTGGTCCTGTTGACCCATTCACAAGGTGTCCAGGTTCAATGTGTTAGTCATGTCCTTACATAGTGTCCAGAAAGGGGTGCTCACTCAAAGAAAGAAGAAAGAAAAGGATTCACCTTCCTTCTGGCATCCTGGCCTCTGGCCAGAGCAGAACCAAAGACATTTTGGCTTAAACACTTCTGGCATCTCCAGCCTCTGGAAGAATGAAATTGCTCAGAGGGCCAAGGAGATTCTGCTTTTTAGCCAAGGAAAAGTTGTTCACTTGGGGGGACCTCTATCCTACACCGCTCTTCCGGTTCCCTTCCACTGATCTCATCAGAGGTGTGCGACACTAGACAAAGGTTGGCGTAGTGCCAAGCCTCGTGGAGATGTATAAAAAGAGGCAAGGCAGGTGCAATAAGTCAAGGGGTAAAGACAAGAAAAGATAGGAGTTTTCAAAAATGCAAGGTTCCTTCCCCAAGAGAAAGGGCCGGGCTACCTGGGTGTATTTCCCAGTGTCTTTCCACTCCAACACCAGATACTAACGGAAGGGTCTGTATCAGGAGAAGATGCTACTGTGCCTGGGAAGCCAAAGAGGCTTGTGAAGTAGTCCAATATGGAATTGTTTTAAGTAGAGAGAAGGTCTTGGGCATTGCTGTCACCCTGTGTGGCCGGTAGGGCAGAATGCTATGGCCCAGAAAGAAGGCATGGCCTCCTCTTTGCTGAGGGTAGAGAAAGTAGATTTTGAGGGCCTATGATCTTCGTGGATCTCTCTGGACCACCTCTAGGAGGCACCAGAAGTGGTAGAACGGGAATCAGGAGGCAGGCAACTGTGGAGTCTTCGTGGTCTACCTAACACTGTTTGAATTCCCACTGAAAATAGCATTAAAATATTTGTCTGATACCATCATTGTGGTCACTGTAGGCTTTGTGCTAAGAAATAGTCTGTTCTCTTTGATAGGTGTGAGTGTGTGTGTATGTGTATGAGTGTCTTTATGTATGTGTACGAGTGTGTGTATATGTGTATGAGTGTATGTGCGTATGTTGTGTGTGTGTTTTTCCCAGATAAACCTGTGCTGGCATCTTGGTGACCACGCCCCCCACCTCCTTTTTTAATCTGAATTCAGAAATGTTCATCTTAATCCCAACTTTGTTTACTTAGCAACAAACTCCCTATTCGTCTGGGGCCTAAAGTTTCATTATGATTTTAATTGAAGAACTTAAATTGGGTACTTGGCAGAGGTGGGGTGAAATATGCATTCTACAGTGGAGGGGAGGGAATGCCTGCTAACACTTTAAATTTTGACAAATGTATGATTTTTATACTCCTCTGAGCTCAATTTTACTCAGCTGTGTAACATAGGATTTAAAAAAAAAAGTGTTATTTTAAAGGGTGGTTTCTTTTTTCTTTTCGATATTCTTGTGCATGGGCTGGGGGTGGGGTGATGCACACAGGCCATGAGACAATCCCCTAGGCATGTTTGGTGATGTTGTTAATGCAGAGTTTAACATACTAACGGTGCTCCTTCTTTAATGGGTCTGAAGCTCCCTCCGGATGGCTACAACGCCAATTATTAAAAGTCGCAGAGGCATTGTAAACTTCTCTGGGTGGTATTTTTTTTTTCACCAATAATGTAAATGCTCTTTCCAGTTCTTGCAACATCATTTAAAAATGGATTTTGATTACTGCTTGGCTTGTAAAAAAAATAGGATCATAAATGTTCTCATTTCCCACAATGAAGCAGGGGACAGGGAGCGAGAAGAGCAAAGGAATATGTCACATTTTTCAGTAATCAGTCACAAAAGACCTTTAAATAACTCAACTTCCTACCATATTTTATTATCTTCTCTCGCTTTTACAGCATTATCTACTGTAGATATGCAGGGAGATTTGTAAAACACTATAGCATTTAAGTCATTACATTTTATAGCTAATTTCTAATGTGGATTTGATTTTTTATGAGCAGAAAAAGAATCTAATTTGCATTAGTGACAGTAACTAGAGAAATTTAACACCTGGCCCGACTTGTACCAGAAATTGAATATTAGGTACTTGGGTGCTAAAAACACTTTCAGTTCTTCAAGGGGAATTTTTCATTTATTTATGCGCTTCTCTCCTGTTTACCATTACAAAACTGTTCATATCATGATGGAAGAAAACACTCTGCTGCAAACATCCTGGATCTGCATTTTTCATCCTCTGTGAGAAAAAAGGAACCATTTGCCCATTATCCACAAAAAAAAAAAAAAAGAAAGAAAGAAAGAAAGAAACCTGGAAAAAAAAAAAAAACAAACCCCAGCACCAATCCATAGTCTAAAATACATCCCAGCTGCCTGTGACAGAGGAGGGCTTGCTTGACTCCTCTCCCCTCCCCCAAGCTCCCCTTTATTTTCTCTCCCCCACCCCTCACGGCTCCCAAACCCCTTTACGCCATTTCCCTGATAGGAGCTTGGGTGCAGTGTTTCCAAGCAAAATTAAAGCTCGGCTAAGAAGAACACATTGTTGCTACAAGAGCCATCCATATGTTTATAAAGTGTAGAAAATTAGGACCTGCAAAAGAGGCGAAGCTGGTGTTAAACGATATGGGAAGTGACACTTTACATAGCCCGGTACAATTAACACGTTGATGGCGTTTTGCTGGCTCCTTGCAGTGATAATGCTGTTGTCAAGTGTGTTTAGTGCATCAAATCTCCTGGAGCCTTCAGCCAGGCAGCGAGCTTTTGACAGATTGAAGGTTCCGAGATAGGCTATCATGACAGATGGAAACTGGCACCGATGTTCAGCTTTCGCCGATCACAGGGGACCTGCCCCCCTTATTCTGCAGGGCTCGGCGCTTGCAACCTTCCCCCTTCTGATGAAAGCAGGGGATGGCATTGTTAAATAGTGCATCTGTGTGAGTTAGACGCCTCTGATGAAAGCATAAGGCAGGCACACCGTGAAGCAAGAGACAGCCTCAGCTCTAACTGCATTTTAGATAGACTCGAGGAGACCCTAGGGAGCGGGGAGAAAACTTTGGGAAATTTCAGACAAAAAAAAAAGGGGGGGTAGGGGGGACCACCCATTAATTTCCTCTCCCCAAAGAATATAAAGAATACCACTCAGATGACAAGATCTCAATTAACGACTTTCATAATGTTTCCTCAAGCTAGCACGCTTTATGGAGTCATGCAGATATATTTTTCTTCTCTTTTCTTCATTTATGCCCTTGTTATTAATCAATGAATTTGCAAACAATCCAAGGCTATCTGTAAGGAGGTGCCCGGGGCAGTTATGTGTCTTCTATTGTTGGAAACTAATTCAATTACTTTAAGATACTCTTCTGTTACCCAGGGACAGTTGCTTGAATTCTGGGTTTTTGAAATCCAGGGCAGAAATGGGACAGACTCTACACAGCTGGGCATAAACGGGAGAATGATATACTAATTAACCTTTCACCCTTTCCCCACCAGTCCCCTTTTAAAGAAAAACATTAGTCATTTTGTTTCAAAGGTCCATCCCTTTCAAAGACTCTCACTTCAGCTCACTGTCCTCTCTCGTTCGGTCGCTGACAAACACCTCTTTAATTTCCCTAATCTGGCTGGGCTCCTTGTTCTTTGCAGTCTTAATCTTCAATTCTGCTCTCGCCCATATAGGTTGGGAGCAGCAAGCTCTGCAGCCCATTTGAGGTATGATAATCAGCTGATTAGCTAGTGGAGTCGTTTTCCCTGAGGCTCTTTTGTGTGCAAAATCCTCACACTCAATTGACATGTGGACATCATAAAGCTGATGAAACGCACTTGTAATGAACAAGAGGGAGAAGCATCTGCAGCCGTCCAAATGAAGGACCCTTTCCTCTCACCATGCTAATTCAGAAAATCTGCTCTTAACGTGTACTCCCCCTGGATTCCAAACCCAGGCACATCTCCATGAATGCATATTCAAGGAGTGAATTAGCCTCCGTGGCAAGTGAGTGCCCAGCCTGGCCAGACTGATGCTAATTTCAAGACAGATTATACAGCATCTACCGTAGTAATGACCTGACAGTTCGTTGGTGACGAGTTTGCAGTCAGGTTTGCTGTCTGGGTGGACACAGGTGCACAGAGAGCCAGCAAGACCTCTCAGACAAGACCAAAGGCTGCTGTCAAACGATTTCAGCCAAAATAGCCCAATGAAGGAGAAAAGAGATGATGCATTGAAAAAACCTAGTGGGTCTTCATATTTAAACCTTGGCTATAATGGCGGTCAATGGGTGTTCTCCTACTTATTTATGTTCGTGTACACCCAGCAGTGGTTAAATTGGGAAGGAAAAAAAAAGGTGAGATTTCCCTTCTATACCTCTTTTTGTAAAGCTACATCAGCTGCTAAGTATTTTTAAGTGAACGAAACATAGCTCAGAAATTGTGTGGTTTTAAAAAATTCTTTTAAAATTTGAATTCCCCACGAATCAATATGTAGGAAGAAAATGTCCTGTGTGCGTGGGAGAGGGGACTGATTCATTCGTACTCCCTGCTGGGACAGTTGCTAATAGAAGAGGACAGGTTTGCTCATCACTTTTTTGGATCACCTTTGCATTGTCTGCACTACAGTTTCTATTAAGAAATGTTAATAACGGTGGTAAGAATGGCTTGCCATTGTAGCCAAAGGCTCAAAGCCCTTCCCAGTCATTGATTTATGTTTGAGAGTTGGAGAGAGGGAAGGTATTAACACTATTATCTTTTATTTTCTTTTTTGCAGAGGTGGAACTAGAAGCATGGTGATAAAGTGACTTGTGCAAGGTCACACTGCACACCAATCTCAGAGCTCTGCCTTGAACTCATTGTCACCCCTCTTTATAGCTCTAGACACAAAAATACCCCGGGGAGTGGTGCTCCTAAGCCAGCGTTAAGGAGATTCCTTCATAAGCATTGCTAATAAATATAGCACATGCCTCAAAAGCAAATGAACAAGACAAGCTTAATAAGGAGTGTTGTTATTACAGGCAATCCCCTGAGTGTCTGCACAGTTCACCCGGTGGTCCTTGTCAAGGAGCCCTACTCCAGAGCTTACAGGAGCTACTCCTTGGCTTCTGCATGCTTCTTTTCCACCCTCACATTGACCTTGACTGGCCTTTCAATTCAGCTGACTATAATAACCATGCAGTGTGTGCCCGTAGTGTGAACACAGGCTATTCTTCTTCCTGTGTGTTTGGAAACAAAATTTGGGGTGGCTGATGAGAGCTGTCCAACAGCCTCCTCTTCCAGATCACCAGCCTCCTCTTCCAGATCACCAGCTGGCCTCTGTGGGCACCGTGGTGAGTAGAGTAGAAATTTCAGAGAGGGAAGAGGGGTAAGTTTGTCGCCAAAGGCTCCTAACATTTATCTACAGCGAAGATAGAGTTGAACGTTATCAAACAAATCAAACAGCACATGCCAGAATATATATGTGCACAACTCACCAACTGCTTGTCTCTAAAATGTACTTGTGAACTTGTTTCATATGCAAATGCCTTTTCCCATGGTAGGTAGCAGAGTTTCAATTCTTGGGCCCACTGTCAAAGCCATATTTAACCTAGAACACTGTTGTACACAATGTAATTCACAGGTACACACCTGTATACATGGTGCACACATAGGTGCCGCCGACAGCATTATACCAAAGGTAGTGTTTGAGCTCTGAGACCAGATGGCTAGTGTTCAAACCTCGCCTCCGCTGCTTAGCTTTCTGGAACCCTGTATAAGCTCTTTGATCACCCTTATTCTCAGTTTTCTTATCTGTAAAGGCAGTTAGCAGTATTTGCCTGTAAAAACTGTTGTCAGAAGGATTAAACTAGATGAGACAGTAAAATACTTGACCTGACATACAAGCAAATGCCTGGTAAACACCAAATGGAAATGATGGGATGGTTTTCATTTTAGATTCTATTTCTCAAGGCTTCGTTGCTAATATCCTTCAGCCTCACTCAAAGGGGTGAAGATGCTTGTGCAGATGCATTCCTTTCTCAGTTGTTTGGAAGAATGCATGTTGGCCTAGCGGGCTGGGCAATCTGATGACATCACAACAAGGTGGTGTCATCTACAAAGTTTGTGCCGGAGAACTGCCCGACTGAGGTAAGAAAAATTCTCAAAAGTTTCTCATAATATATATATATATATATATATATATATATATATATATATATATATATATATAT
>CABHPP010001583.1:4519-85697 GCA_902168425.1 Peromyscus attwateri | reverse complement strand
TTTTTTTTTTCCATGTTAAGAAGTAGTTCTCATCTCTCATCTCTTTGATTAGCCACCTGTTATGGTTATACCTTCAGAAGAAAACTAAAGAAAAGTTCCATGATATTATTCTGCATTACGCTTGAAGATTTTGGGTAAGGGGACATTGTGGGATGTCAGGAACCGGTTCTCGGTGTCAGCGTCAGCAGAGCGGAGTGATCGCCCTCCGCTGTGGCTTTGTACCCCATGATACAGGGCGCCCTTGGACAGCTTCAGTGATGACGGGCGTAAGACAAATTGCTAACCGTGGTGTGTAGTGAATTTAGTGCCACTGCATTTTTTAATGTGTAAGTAGGCTTAGGTTTTTATCTCCCTTATCTTAAGCCCCCGTCAAGATCAAACTCCAGCAAGCATTCACATCCACAATTGAATCTCACAGCCCTTTTCTTTAAGTTAACATTAGTTCAAACTCTCCCTACCGCCTCTGTCAATAGAGCTTTTAAAGGCAGGCATTAGAGTTCAGTTTGCCTTCGTCTGTTCCCCCACACTGCAGAACTCCAAGCCCAAGGGCTTCTTTTAATAGGCATTAGTTGAGGCCGAGAATCGGGTAGACATTTGTGAAGGAGACTTGAAGTTTGGAACAGAATTGGTCTTTATAGTTTTTCCATGGGGGGAAAATCTTCTTAGGAGAATAAAGGCTGCCTACTAATCTGCTACCATCTGGAGAATGAAGAAGCCAGAGGTTGTTGGCACCAGGTCACATCCCTTATGTAAACTGTCAAATTCTTTTCATATTAATGGCATATTGAGTCTAATCAGGGGGTATCAGGCAGAGCTTATTTATTGATTCTCTCTCTCTCCCTTTCTCTCTGCAGGCGAGGTCTCTTAGCATTGTTGCAATATGAGAGAAGAACCTAGTGTAGCTAACTAAAAAAGAGGTTTGGTTTGTGAAAGATGTTCCCTTGTGCTCCCACGTTGCTTACTGTTTGGTGATGTTTGAAGCCAGGAGTAAACTTCCCCAAGGTTCTTCTAAACAAGCTTTTGTGTCTGATTTTATTAAAGACAGTTGGACTACTTCTTCCAGTCAGTAAGAATGGCAGTCGATAGCCACCGTACTGATCCCACATTTGAAATAGAGTGATCCCCATTCTGGCTTTCCTAGAGAATGACTACATGTGCATATGAGTGTCAACATAGATGTGTGGTTTGGAGCCTTTGGACATGTAGAATACCTGCAGTCACCCCAAGTCTCCTGAGTCCTCTAAATGCTAACCCATAAAAATCCTTTGCGCTTAAAGCATTCTTAGGAAAACCTTTGGCTTCCCGTAGACACAGGGCCAGGTATACCGCGCAAGTCTTGATAGCTCTATTCAGAGTAGAATTATTCCCCAAACTGGTGCAGATTGATTTTGTTCATTCTAAAGTTTCTGAGCTCTCCCCTCTAATAAATAAAAACAGACCCACGTTCTCATTCTCACAGCCTTGGGTAGGTAAAGGTTGCCCTCTCTAAGCCACAGCGTGGAAACCTAATTATGATATTCCCAGGGATGCTCGCCTATGGTACAAGCTAAAGGAAGCTGTGAAAAGAACACACTCTTGAATTAAATGTTGTCCACCTAGGACGTGTGGACAAAAACACGTCTGACATTCAGGGAGTGTTCTTTGAACAAAATAAATAAATAAATAAATAAATAAATAAATAAATAAATAAATAAAAGAATGACTGTAAACTGTTTTATCTGGATGGTCTTTCAGTGGCAGGAGAAACACCAAGAGACGAAACCTAAAAATTTCAGCAACCTGAATTAAATAAAAGAGCAAGCACAAAGTTCCCATGTATGGAAATTACTTTAAAATTCTGAAATGAGAGAATTTTTCCTTGGGTCCTATATTCCATGGGTGTTTTTCTGTTTTTTTTTTTTCCCTTACCCCTTGGTTTCATATGTAAAGCAGAAAATGAAAACCAGACCCAATGACCCAAAGGGGATGAAGCGTGTTTGTTTTGTCCATTATATTTCTCTGCTCACATCTAGATGCCTTGCTTCTCTGTCCCCCGTGTTTGAAGTTGAGAGCTGGGAACAGAGAAGAGATTGAGGTCCCAGGGAGAAGCCAAGTTCAGCCGGAGCTGGTGAACTCCCTGGGATGAAGGGCATATGACTTGAGCTAAAGACACTCGAGTATGACATTTCTGTCAGCAGTGCAGAGACCCACGGTGCCTTTACAAACAGATTTCTTTTGGGTAGGCTCCGTGCGTGGCACCAGCTGAATGCCGTGCCAGTTTTCCTTAAGTAACTGGCTCCAGTGGACAACAGTGATCTTACGCACGAGCCCCAGATGACAAAGCATTTTCCACCCATGACATTTTGCTGGAATTTTGAGGGGATCCATCGTGGGAGACAGTGTGATGATATTGTGCAACATCAGAATGATTCTGTAAGAGGTCAACAGCAAGGAAAGTAGATGGTAGGAAGGTGGAGGCGCGGGAAAGAGAGCGCATGAGAAATGTCTGTGTGTCTAGTAGCTCACACAGATGGGGGGCGGGGGTGGGGGGAGCCATGGGAATGCGAGGCTGATTCTAGGACTGAGTTTTGTTGGCAGCATGTTCTGCCCTGATGTTTGAATGTGTTTTAATCCTAGGCTGCAGTGTCCTGTGCTAGGGACCTTAAATAATTACTACTAAGAATGTCACAATAAACTGGAGCCATTAGAAGGATAGTCAAGATTTACTCCAGCAGTCAAGCACTATAAATATGTGAGTAATTTAGGAATCCTTTCTGTGGCTGGGCCCCATAAAATGGCCTCTTTCCTCCCAGGCTTTCAACTTCTCACCTGCAAAGCAGCAATCAGAGTTATTCATTCTTTTCAGCCAGCTTGTAATTTATCTGACTGCAGAGAACCATGACGGGATGAAGATTGTGGTTGGGGCGGCGCCCGCACCTCTTGCTTTTTTTGTGTGCTTTGCAAGGGACTCGCCCACCTAGCTCTGCCCGGTTCTCAGCGCTGTACAAGCAGTTCTGCATGCTCTGGAGAAAGACCAAGAGGCGGAGTTCAGAGTGGAGGCCAGCAGGGGGTGCCCTTGCCAGATAAGAACAGGTTTTTCCCCGTGCCAGCACGGCACAAGTCACATACGCTGCCATCCTGGCCTTTTTAAATTAATTTGGCTCAAGATTCGACCCCAGAAACATTTTAGTTTGTGCTCCCAGGTCCCGGGCCACACCTGTCTAATCGTTCTGTCCGACATCCCATTCAGTTTCTTTTTTGTTGTTAACGGTAGACTCTGCTTTGCCTTAGCTGCCTTCTGGTCACCTTTTACTTAGAAACTAGAGAGGGGTTTTCTTTCTCTCTGTCTGTATCACGGGTCAAGCTGAAGGGCACAGTCACCTGCAGGGAACAGAACCGAGTGTGTTCACTGAGCATTTTGCTGTTTTACATGACCTCACCATAAAGGAATGTCTCTACAGGGAAGGAAAAACCTGTTTCGGAAAGCAACCCAAAGCTTTGTTTTCTCCCTGTCAGGGTGACAGCCCTTTGGTTCCTGCCAGTGGGTATACACTGGGAAGGTGGGAAACGATCCTGAAAATTCCTCGGGTGGGCGAGTGTTCATTCTTTAGCCTTCTAGCCGGGAGGACAGTGTCTGGTTCCCAGGGTGGTTCAGTACAGTAATTCAAACAGTCCAAACCCATGTGATTAGTATATTGGACTGACTCTCTCTCTCTCTCTCTCTCTCTCTCTCTCTCTCTCTCTCTCTCTCCTTTCTCTCTCTTCGTGTGTGTGTGTGTGTGTGTGTGTGTGTGTGTGTGTGTGTGTGTGTTCTCACATGAGTGGGGGCTGATCGTCTGGTTGGTGGGGTGTGTGTGTGTGTGTCTGGATGAAGCATTTTGTTTCTTAAAGCATGGATTCTATGAACTTGTTGCCTGGACTTTGTTGGGTAAAGCTCTCCCAGCCATCCATCTGTGCAGGAAGAGTCCTCAGCGCACACCCGGCCTTGTTACCATACTGTAATGCTTTATTAGGCAAGCCTTTTCTTGAATGCCTGAGCCACTCACTAGGTTCCTGTGCCCTCTGCCCTGCTGGATGACAAGCTGCCCTGACGCTGGAGTGATTCCCACTCTGGCTGGGGCAGGTGCTGCTGGGCACTGCTTCAGGCCGCCGCCGCTGCCGAGTCCTCCTCCCCACCCCTGCCCTCTGCCGCTGGCCCTCTGTTCTTGGTTCATCCTTGGGCAGCCGTGGGTACTGAATGGTTGCTTACTGTTACAAATAAGAAAGAAAAAGAGCCGTACAGCAAACAGGTCCTGCCTAGGTTGCAATGGGAAATCATCAAGTTAGAATCCCGGATGGCTCTCAGAAGTCCTTGTGCAGTGAGTTTACTCGAATGTTTTGGTAGTTGCCGGCCATTCAGGGACGTGAGGGTTTCCTTGTTTTTGAATGACTTACAAGCCACTCTGCCCTTTCGGATATCTATAGACACAGTCACAACTCTTTGGTATCTGTTGGCTCTGTTTTGCTCACAAACATGGGCCTGGTTAAGCTAGTCATGTGCAAATTAACACCCCCAAATTAATTTTAAAAAATGACATTTGTTTTCTATTCTTCAATCCTAGCGTTAACAGAGTCATTCCATGCCTGCCCCTCCAACTCATTTTCATTTTAGAAGTCATCTTTAGGCGACGTGTTTCCCTAAGCCTCATTGTTCATGAATTATATTGTGAATCCATTTGGACACCGACCAGGAACTTGGTATAATTGCTCATGTGCAAGTAAAAGCTTTCTCTGTGTATTAATTAGTTGATACAAGGGATTAAGATGGCTACAGGAGAGACCTTGCTGCTTCCCTCTGAATAGTCAGGCCAAGGTGGGTGCCAAGGCTCCATTTGATCCCATTTGCTCAGCCCATCCCCTTGATAAAGGCTTGGAAGTTGGAGAGCGGCAAGGCTTCCTGAGGCAGAAGAACACAGGATCATTTGGATTCCCTGTTTCTGTTGATGTGAAATGTGGGATATTAATCAAGGCTAATTATAAGCACTGAGTTTAGAACAAACTAAAGGCCAGCTTAGGGCATGGTTCTTTCTGTAATTATGGACTTTAAGGTACCAGGGTAATTACTAGAAATTAGAGGTCCTTCATTTTGGGGTCTTCTCAAAATATGGAAACAGTTTCTCTCCCCATTCAGGGCTTGCCCTCTGCTCTGAACTTGTGTTAAACAGATACAACAAGCTTTTCAATATGCCTTAGATGCACTGTGTTGTAATTCAGGAGTTATAGAAAGAATCCGGATAGTTCTGGCTTACCTTTTCCTCACTTGGAATCTTCTAATATTTGAATTTTAAATAAAAGTTGTCATCTACATGGTTAGGGCAGAATTTAATAGTTCGCTGCCCTTTCCTCGAAGACTGTTTCTTGGAATACTATGTTCTTTAAAAAGAAAAATCTAGAATCTTTTCTATAAGGAAATTGACTATCACACCTTTTGCTTGAAAGACAGTAGCCTGTAATTGCTTCACAGTGTATGTTTCAGAGTATAGTTGCATTTCTGTGGTGACCCTTGTGTTTTTAGAGGAAGCCTCTAAAAAGCCACCTGTAAGACTCCAGAGGGGAGGGGAGGAGGGAGGAAGTGAGGAGGTTCACCTCCCGTGCAGAAAGCCCCAAGGCCAGCGTCTGGTGGCCTGCAGTCTCCTGTAGCCAGGGTGCAGGTCTGTGTTCTCACCTTACCATGCTATACCGTCTCTGCTTAGGGAAGAAACATAAAGATCTTGGCAGTGACCCCATTTCTGCTCATCACGGACAGGGCCAATGTCTCCTGTGGCTGACGTCTTATGTTCAGGACAGTTGCTTTCTAATTTGCTAGAAGATTTTTATGAGAAGATGGGCTTTTCTTAAAGGAAATGTCATTTCTGTTTAAGTTCAGTAGAGTTGGCTTCTGCTGTGAGCAGTCGGAGCTCTGACTTACATGTGCACACACTTACATGTGTGTTTGTGCCCATCTTGGCATTAAGTCGGTGAGTGGAGACTTAATGTACATATATATCATCCTCATGCTGTCATGAATCACAGGTGCATGCTTTGTGAGTGTGTGTGTGTATGTATGTATATGTGTGAACATGTGAGTATGAGTGTGTATCTGTGAGTGTGTGTCTGTGTGTGTGTATGTGTATGTGTGTTTATGTAAGAATGTGTGTGTGTCTGTGTTTCTGTGTGTGAGTGTGTCTTTGTGGGTGTGTGTGTATGTTTACTTATGTGTATGTATATATGTGTGAGTGTGTGTTTATGTGAGTGTGTGTATTTATGTGTGTGTCTTTGTGTCT
This sequence comes from Peromyscus attwateri, assembly GCA_902168425.1. NCBI lineage: Eukaryota > Metazoa > Chordata > Mammalia > Rodentia > Cricetidae > Peromyscus > Peromyscus attwateri. Next base: position 79,416 of record CABHPP010001583.1, on the reverse strand, counting down.
ATATGTGTATGTGTCTATGTGTGGGTTGTTTCTGTGTGAGTGAGTGTGAGTGTGTGGGTGTCTGTATATATCTATGTGTGTGTATATGTATGTGTAAATATGTGTGAGAGTGTCTATGTGTGTCTATATGTATATGTGTCTATGTGTAGGTATGTTTCTGTGTATGAGTGTGTTTCTGTGTGTGAGTGTGTGTGTGTGTGTGTGTGTGTGTGTGTGTGTCTGTGTGTCTGTGTGTGTCTGTGTGTGCTTTGTGTGCTTAGGCTTAGAGAAAGGACTTAGGTAGGTCAGTAGGCTGCAAGGAATTGTGGTAGAACTGGCAATTTTTATGATACACTCTTTTGTCCTGACATGCCACTTTTAAGAATTTTTAGCACCAGTTCCCATTGTAGATATATTACCACTAAATCTAGAAACAGGTGGATTTGTAAAAATACAAAGGGCTTATACTGATTTTATAAAACTGAAGTGTAATTTTACATCTAAGACATGTTATTTATTTACTTATTTAGTTATTATTTGTAGTGCTGCAGATTAAACCCAGGGTCTTAAGCTTGCTGTGCAGACATTCTGTCTCTTAGCTAGGCTCCCAGCCTATATGATCAAATTTTAAGTACCTCTGATTTCATCATCACATCGGCTTAGATCTCTAATAAATTCCAAAGTTTTATTCATGCTGGTGTGTGATTCTTTTACATCTCACGATTCTCCACACGTTCACCAGGGCCCATGTCTAGCCGTGCTGGGAGGTGCCTATGCTTCTGCTGGCCTGACTTCAAGAGCATCCCTGAGAGAAGTCGCTGCATTTCACAGGCACACACTGATGACAGCTAGTGGGTTCCATGGCTGCCTCATGTCCTTATGGTTTTGCTCTTTTACCATTTTATCACTTAAGTGCTAATATAGTGCTCTTCTAATTGCTCTCTCCTGGCTTTTTTGTGGGTTGCTTCTTCACCACAATCCTTACCCCGCCCTGTTGCTTTCCCTATTAACACACACACACACACACACACTGTATGCTGGAGATGCACTCTTATTTCAGATCACATGCCAACCCCCCGACACCCCAATTTCTTAGTGTACCCTAAAAATGACACACTGATCTCTACTTTGGGTTCCTTTCTGTACCTGGGTATTGATATTTTCAGGTTAGTAGCCACTTTGTTCTTAGAAAGCAGAATGTCACAAGAACCCTGTGGATGATGTCTGCTATTTCCTGGGAGCTGCAGGCAGCTTGGTTTCAGACATCACAGCCTAAGATCTGAATCTGTGTGTGTACTTTGTTCCAAACTCCCATTTACCTGGTGCCATAATTTCTCACTTTTCCAGAATACAGAGAAGACTTTTTTGGTCAAGTGCCAAAGCCCCTGGAAATGTACACATTGGTTTATCCTTCCCCTTCCTCCTGGTTCTACCAGGAGGGTAAACCCAAGGTCACTGAAGTAAATCAGAAAAACTGGAAACCAAGTTGTTGATTCTTTACCTGTTCCTTGCAGGCTCCCCATATATTCTGGAAGAACTCATACACATTTTTTTTCCTTCCTCTACATTATAAAGATTTATTTCGTCTCTGGTTCCACAAAAAGGAAGTAGAACTTGGTCTTTGGGGGCTTTTTAAAATACAGAGTACTAGTCATGGGATGACCGGAATCCTGCTTTTTATTAAGGGACACGTGGAACCCAGTGTGACACATAGGACGAGTCTTTCTTATCCTGTTTCTTGCAAATGATTTGTCTACAGTTTTAAGCTCTGTGAGATGTTTTGTAAAAGTTGAAGGGCCATGAAATGGACGTTTTTCTGGAGTTTAAAAAGTAAATATTAACTTTTAAAATTCAAACGATGACGTGGGGGACAGTAAGGAGGCTACTCCACCCTCTCTGTTCTTGCTGCCATTCTTGGAGGATTAACCGGGATCAGTTGAAGGGATGGTAATGAATTGTTTTAGAGGCAAATTTGAAAATATTTATTAAGTAGTAAGAAAAGAGAACAATATTCTGTTGCCTGATAACGTTCACACTTTTGCAAACATGCCTGGAATGGACCCAAAGCTTAAAACCCGAACGATACTGTAGATAGTGTTTATCGCCTTCTGCTTCCCCTATGGTTGATAAAAGTTGAGTGATGGGATTTGAAAGGAAGCCAGGAGCCTTTTTCTGTATGTGTGTGATGTCTACAGCTGCAGTAATTTCAGGCACTCCTTCTCGTGAAGATGTATGTATGTGTTGATGAGGGACGAAGCTTTCTGATGTTTTCCTACATGCTTTAAAGTATCACTAACAAAACCACTGGCAGCGATGGCAGCATTTTGTTTTATTTTAAGCTAGACTCTGTTTTCCTAAGCTTCTTTTAGCAAGCTGGGAACCATCTCCACCAACAGCCATTTGATTTCCATTTGAACTTTCCTGGCAGGAATGCCCTGTCGATAGAGTCCAAGCTAGTTCATCCCCTTTGTGTGTAGAGAATTAGACACATGAATGCTGCAAATTAATCAAATATGAGGCCATAATAGAAAGCCCTCACACACAAACATGACAGTGAAAGCTGCTTTGAATAGCAAGGGAAAAGCCTATCAAATAGACATGAAAAATCGTGGCTTGTGAAGGCCCTGGAGTTGTTGGGGTTGACCAGACCTGCATGCCACCACTTACTGGGGGGCAAGAGCACAGGGTGGGAATGGGGACCACCAGCCCGAAAGGAGGGGGTCTCTTTTCAACGGCTGTCTTCCATTGAGAGAAACTTCTAGGACTATCAATGAGCCCCCTTGCTGAGGCAGGGTTAGAGGTCAAAGTGCAGAGCCTGCTGCCAGCCTTCCCCGGAGGACAATAGTAAAGCCATTCTGTACACATGACAAAGATGGGTATTCCGAAGCAGTGTTCTCAGACACCGAGTGAAAGAGCAGTTAAGTTAGTTAAGTTAAAATTATGCAGCGTCATGTAAACTTGACTTTTCTCCGCCCCCTTCTTTCCCAGAGTTGAAACTTGATGGACTCGGCTATTTATTTATTTATTTATTTACTTACTTACTTATTTATTTATTTAATTTCCTCTGCCAGTTTATTAATTTATAGAGCCTTTTAATCATTTAGCTCTTTGTTAAAAAAATGTTATGTATCATAAAGGAAAAAGTTACTGGCTGATTAATATACCCAGCCCTCTTTGAACTAGAAAAAATACATACGCACTTCTGAGTAGGCATAAAGCATAAACAGATATAGCCAGTTTTCCTGTGCAAATGACAGACGCATAATTCAGCAACGTACTAATGTAGTTGAATTAAATTTATACGCTTAGGTGTTATTTCCCAGAGAAACATGAAAAAAAATCTAGAGTTTAAGTCCTATGAAAATATTAACAGGAATCACTCAAGTATTTATATTGAGATACTCTGTATCTGAGTTTGATATAATACAATTTATTAAACATAAACAGATGAAATAAGAGAAGCCCCAATGTAAACATAAAACAAAATGAAAACTTGGCATATGAATAGACAGCACAGCTATGCATATTTTCCTGACTCTATCTTGATAAAATTGAAAGTTACCCATAAAATACTATTCTGTGGTCTTTCCGTTCATATTTTTTGTTCCTGGCATGGTTTAAATTTCCAAATGTGTTTATTTTTCTTCCATTTCGTTTACAGTGGCAGGGTGAGGATTCTATCAGGTTTTGGTTGGTGCCCATTAGTTCTGGGGTTGACTTCCTTGTGGCTTTCATTTGGAGTGATATCATATTATTGGCCTTTACATTTGCCAGAGTACTGCGAACTTTCTCTTCTCTATCACCAAATCCCGGCAATGGTGACGTAAAGCTTTTGCCTCTTGGCCAAGTACCCATGCTGAGAGGTGTGTGGGTTCTTGGGAGGAAGGCTGTGGGGTGGGAAGTTTGGACTCTTCATGCTCTGTGCTTGGAGTCTGGATTTATGTAACACTTCCAACTGTTTACATACTTCTGAGATCAGATAATGAGGGACTGGAGGAACTGGATGTGTATTACTGTGCACTCTTAGCAAGTTAATAATTCTAAATGTGAAAAAGAGAGTAAAACGGAAGACAAGCATAGGTGTGGGGGGGTGTCTCACAGAGACTGTGCAGGATATTCCCAGTGATGCTGTTAGGAAATGCATATTCTAACGAAGGTCACCATGTCAAAAAGACTAATGCAAACTAGGATTGAAATATCCGAACTGTGGTTTCTACTTTCTCCAATATCGTAATATTTGGCAGACCTTCACTGGTGCCTGTGGTGGACTTGGGTGGTTTGGGGAGTTCTGTGCCATTTAGATCCTGATGTTGGAAACAGGGCAAGTACGCTAGTGACTGGTATTAGTGACAGCAAGACCTATGCAAGCGTTAGCACCAAACAGTTATCAGATGTTGTTGGGATTTAAGGGCCGAGGAAGTCACACATGATGGAGGGCTCTAGAAGGATCTCCTAGGCTAGACGGGTGTGAAATGTTAGACTTTTGAAAATGTGGAATGGAGGGAAGGTCAGGAGGCCAAGGTAGAGACAGCGGAGTTCAACTTCTGACAGTAATTTGTCAGGCCATTTTGCCTGCAGCGTCTTCCAAGAAAATGATTTATGCTGCACACTTGAGTGAGCAGACCCAGCTGCTCAGACTGGGAAGCAGTACCCCTCTTCCAGCCAGCTCAGCACCTCGCCCCCACCACCACACACACCCAGTCCTGGCCCTGTTCCTTAGATGAAGGAATAGATGTTTCTCTACGGGTTAGTCTTCCAGATCACGTTCTGTGAGACCCTCTGGATGGAGCCTTTTGGATGTAAACAGGGGCCCCTCCTGGGAAGTTTTTAAATCTGAAGCTAAGAAGCTCCATGTACCAGGAAGGTAGAGAAGGGGCCACAGCTGACTCTGGAGCAGGATGATTCTGAAGTGAGAACTGTGCTTGAGAGGGGGAGCCTTACAAGGGGGGGAGAATGGAGAGAGAAAGCCCTGTTCCGTCATTGCTAGAAACCCAAGTGGGCCGGTTAGTTTTATGTCAGCTTGATGCAAGCTCTAGTTGCCTGAGAGGAAGGAACCTCATCTGAGAAACTGCCTCCATAGCACTAGGACGTAGTCTCGCTTGTAGGACATTTTTCTTAACTAGTGATTGATGTGGGAGGGCCTAGCCCATTGTGGGTGGGACTACCCCCCAGGCTGGTGGTCCTGGGTTCTGTAAGAAAGCAGGCTGAGCAAGCCAGTAAGCAGAACTTCTCTGTGGCCTCTGCAGCAGATCCCGCCGCCAAGTTGAGCCCCAGTTTGAGTGTGTGTCTTGGTTTCCCTCAGGAGACTGGGAGTTGGGCTATGTAAGCCCAATAAATTTTCCTCTCCAAGTTACCTTTGATCATGAATTTTCATCACAGTAATATTAACCCTAACTAAGGCCACAGGGAAGAGAGCTACAAGTAACAAACATGGAGGCTTCCAGAGAAGAAGGGAAAGTCATATTGAGTGTTTGGGAGAGAAAAACATCTGACCACGAGAAAGGACACAAAAGCATCAGGGGGTGACACTCGGGTTCTCAGGAGAGGGACAGAGTAAGCCTGATGCTTAGAACAGTCAAGCTTGACTTTAGGTAGGGATGGGGTGTGGCCTGTTAGTATAGAATTATTCAGAGTTAGCAAGGACAAGGGTGGTCCTTTGTTAAAGGTCTGATCAATAAGGAGAATGAACTGCCAATTGAACTTTGCTCTTTCGAAAGGAGTTTAAATCTGTTTTCTCGGAGTCGGGTATAGCTTTAAGAAAACATTTGCGTCTGCCTTGTGCCGTCATCCGGAGGTTTGCAAAACCAGCAGCTGATTATGGATTTAACCCCACTTGCTTTCATGTTGGTTTGTGAACCCACTGAAAAACGAGGCCCTTCCCCTCACATTTTACAACACAAGCAGTCAGCTCCGTAATTAAATGCTGGTTCTTCCAATATAAATGTTATATTATGAGTATAATTTCCCATTATTACCACAAGAAATTATCTGGATGCTAAGAATAATTCAGCTTTATAAGGTCGTCCGCCCATATATTCTTTTTAAGCCCAAATGTAAAAAAAAAAAAAAAAAGAGAAAACACAGCTTTCCTTCCAGCGTTATCCCTTGCCCTAGATTGAGAGTGTTGTGATGGCAGAGTCAGATGGCCCAGTGGGTGTTCCAGAAATGTTACTTCTGGTGGTTAGCTGAGGTCACTGTGGTCTGCTAGCCTTGTCACAGATTTTGGAAACGTTGACGTTGACAAATAACATAGATGTTCCTCACCTGTCTGGTTCTTCAGCGCTATAAGTCCAGCTCCAGTGTAGCAGGATCTTAGGGCCCCCCAGCAGCACACCTTCGCCTAGATTTGAATGTTATCTCACTTTAAAATTCACTAGAGAGTCAGGCATGGTGGCGCACGCCTTTAGTCTCAGCACTCCTGAGGCAGAGGCAGGAGGATCTCTGAGTTTGATGCTAGCCTCCTCTACAAAGTAAGTTCTAGTACAGCCAGGACTACCCAGAGAAACCCTGTCTGGAAAAACAAAAACCAGAAATAATTGTGCTAGAGAAATATTATCCGTGTGAGCAAGTAGCAGTTTCCAAATAGTATGCGTGTGCACATGTACACACACACACACACACATACACACACACACACACAGAGTAAATTTAAAAAATGTGTGGGAAGGGTGTCTGTGGGAGGGCAGAAGAAGAGCTAGGTAGAATGATAAATGAAAATATAAAAGGGGGGGCTTTATTTCATTTGGTAAATTATCCATAATTTATTAGAGCTTGTGCACATTGTGGCAATCTTTTTTGCTCTGTCAGTAATGAATTGCTACATCATTAATTTTGTCAAGGGATCAAGAAACATTACTGAGCTGAAAGAAAAATTCTGAATGAATATGGCTGGGCCTGAGTTGCTGATGGGGTTAATGTAATTCTGTCACATGGAATTTCCTTGATGTGGGAAACCTTTCCTTGTGAGTGACTTGGCCACAGCCAGCAGGGATAGTGAGGATGCATTTGCTTAATGAGGAGTGGGCTATGCCCTGCGGTTGAGTTCCGTGGGTTTCCTTGTTACATCTTCCTGGCCCACGTGACCTTTGTTTTCATCCTGGAGAGTGAACTGATAAGGTGCTCATATATTACTCATATATTCACCTACTTAGAAGTACATTGAAAGGTCAGGCAGGAGATGTTTTGAAACGTCACTTGAAATAGTGATAAAAAAAAAAGGCTTTAAAAAAAAACCCTTTAGATGGAAATATTTAAGGCAGCTCTTGGGAGATGGCCTCAGAACTTCTGTTCAAGCACTAACTTTAGCTTTTAGTTTCCTGGTGGCTATGGAAAGAGAAACCTGATCATTCAGATAGTTTTCTTTTTTTTTTTTTTTTTTTTCTTCATGAAAGAAGCTACCCGGGGTGGGGGAGGGGGATGGGTGGCATGAGATATTTGTCACGTGGCTCATAATGTAAGTGGTGCCACTCAGGGTGTCCAGTCTTTATTTGAGATTGTAGGTTATGTTTTATCGGCTTGTTAATAACCCTCTAAAGACCAAATTCACGCCATTGAACCAAAACTTGAAGACGACATTTCAGCAGGAGCTGTGGGTTGTGGTATGGATATCCAGGTGTGCTTAATTTGATTATCTGCCTTGAACAGTAGCAGAGTTTAGGGATCCTGAAGTACGAGCGGGAATCGTAGCTCTGCTACTGAATGTAGCTTCCCTATGGCACTTCACCTATTCATGAAGGGGGATTTTATTGACAAGTAAGACCCCATAGATTTTTCAAAGCAGTTGTCCTCTGTTAGTTGAAAGAAAGATCATATGGTCTTCCTGTAGAACACTAATGGAAAGGTAGTGTCCACATTGCAGAATCACACCCAAGATCCCGTCCACAGTGAGTGCTGATCCCAGGGAGACTTTGGATAGGCATAGTCTAAGCATGTAACAGCCCGTTGTGGTGGATGGCACGTGGGCATGCAGTGCTAGACTGAGGGGCTGGGAGAAAAGGAAGAAGAGTCCTGCTGTATATTATCCTCTTGACAGATGAAGAATCTGCTATCCAGGGACATCAAGTCCCTTGTCCATGTCTCCCAACTCAGCAATACCATGTGTGACAGCAGAAAACAGAAGAGCAAATAAATGGATGACTTCTGTCTATGTCCAGACAAAAGGGGAGGTCACTCCAACTTAGGTGGGAAATGACTCCAGTAGTTGAAAGAAAGTAGGACAGACAGATGACACTTCAAGAGTCCATTCCACTAACCAAACGGGAGAACGGAGTATCTTCACCAGTGTTTTTACGCACAGCCAGATTTATCTGTTGGTCTCGAGTCAGGCTATGCTCCCAACACCTGTAATGGTTAACCTCCATCATCGATGTGACTGCATTTTAGAATTACCTAGACACGTGTCTCTGAGCATGTCTCTGAGGGTCGTTCCAAAGAGGTGTAACTGAGGAGAGAAGACCCATCCTGAGTGTGGATGGTACTGCCCCACGGGTTAGCATCACAGACTGAATCACACAGGGAATGGAGGAAGACGGCCGAGTACCAGCATGCATCTCCCTCTGCTTCCTGACTGTGGATGCTCAGGACCAGCCGCCTCACCTTCTCCCTGCTCCAGCTGGAGCCATCCCCACTGCCTTAGCTTCCCCACCTGAGGGTCTGGACACTAATTGTGAGCTCAGATGAACTCTTCTTCCCTTCCATGGGCTTCTGTCAAGTATTCTGCCGCAGCAGCAGTGAGAAAAGTAGCTAACACGATGCTTGAGCAGGAACGGCTGTCTCACCCGCCAGCACGTTACCAGGTGACAGACTCCGCCGGCCCCCTCACCATTTTATAGTATCTGAACAGCTTTAACTGGGCCATTCTGTTTGATAATATAGCCAATATTTTTTTTATAAAAATTGAAAATCTTCGTATGCTGTAGATATTTACATAAATATATAAAATTGAAGCTGAAAGCAATTCATTCTTCACTTTTTCATTGTGAAAGCAATCTTAAAAAAATAAATTCTCAGCATCAGAGGCATGAATTGTCAGTGTTCCAGCCTTTGAGAAAACAGAATAAATCTAGTTTTAACATAACTACTCTAATACTCTTAGAATACCAAAGTGTTTTACAGTAACAAGTTGGAGATAGGATCCGATATGAAGATATTATCCTCTCAGCTAGCTGTTCCTTCAGTCAATTTCAGAGCACACATTATGCAAAGCAATATGTATATACCCAGTCCTTTTTTCAAAGTATATTTATGTTCTCAGATTTGGAATAGAAAAGCATTCATCAGGAAGTCTTTTTTTTTCTTTTTTCTTTTTTTGTGGTTTTCATTTGTTTGTTTGTTTGTTTCAGATCAACTCCTCAGAGGATAACTGGTCTTCTGGGAGCATCTACATTCCACTATCTGTCTTTGCAGAGGGGGACATTTCTGTTTCCTAGAGTAACTGCACACCTAACTGCAGGTTGGGTATGGAAAATCTCCCCTTACAGGTGTAATATGCAACTTTCAAATAGCTCTAAGATCATATTTTCCTTCAGTTAGAGTATAAATATTCTTTGGATTGCACCTCTTAAAGTTTCATATATGAAATGAAGTGAACTTAAGTAGGTGTAATCACGTTTTTGATAAAAATGTAAAGTTAGCATTCTGCTATGAATTATACTGTAGGAGAGGAAAATTATGAGAGAACTCTTGGGAAGTTATCTATATAAACATCATTACTATCGAGGAATTCATTTATTCCCACTTCTTGTCGGTAAGCGCTTACTGCTCACGTGGGCCCACGACCATGCTATATCCCAATAGGGTTGCAAATAAATAAGAAATAATCAAGAAATACATAGTTGGGAGATGTTTTGGTTTGTTTTTGTTTTGTGGTGAGGCAGACATTTGTGAAAGAGTTAAATGGTAGGTAGAAGAAGAGTCACAAAGAACGATCAGAAAATACAGTCTCAGACAGCCCAAGTATGGTGAAGAACGGCTGTGGAGGAAATGGTGCCACGGTGGACTGGGAGGGGACCAGTGCAGAAACACCGTGTCACTGGGGTTCAGGGGAAGGGACACAGCGGTCATGCATGCCAAGGTCAGTGAAATCCTCCTAATTTCTAGACCCCTTTCTGTGTGGATTCCTACCGACATCGGCGTGTCTCCTAGAACACTTCTGATTCTGTTGTCTAACTGCCCAGCTTAGCTGGGAAATTCCCTTCCTTTCTGGCATTTCCAGCATTTCCCTTAAACGTGAAAGTAGCAGACCACATTTAAGAAAGGAAAAACACAAAGGCAGCCTCAGACGAGCTAAGGCTCCCTTGTCCCTTTCAAATTCAGATGGGTTCTTTTTGCTGCAATAAATATTCCCCTTTTGGAACGTGAGTACAGGGCAGGAAAACGATATGTTTAAACATATATGGTTTTTATTGTTGCATGATTACTAAGCCAGCCCAAATTGGATGGGTCTCATTAATAAAAGGATAAGAGAGTAAGTCAAGACATAATTAGGTCACAGCATTTGACCTTCCCTTTTGCCTTTATCTGCCAAAGCTTTGGCCTTAATATGGACAAAGAGCAATTTAAGTCTCTTTCTATTCCTATCCTTTTTCTCAGAGCTGCTTCAAATCTAAAGCTCTAATAAAGAAAGGGATAATAAAATAGCAAGGAAAGTATAATGGAAATTATATTGACTCTCAAGAAGTTTTGGAAGAGAAATATAATATCCTCTCCCCCCCCCCACCCCCAGTTCTGTAATAACATAATCATAGTGTGATTTCTTCTTTGCTAGACGAGGGACTATTTTGGAAATCTTTAATGAATATAATCAGGTAGTAAGCATTTAAAAATTACTATTTCTTGAAAGCCAGGAAATTATTGTTCAGTGTAATGTGAAAAAGAAAAGAGGAAAAATGCCAGCTGCATTTTTAACAGTGTAATCTGTGTGGCATACTGAAACTGGGATCGTAGCTCCAGACGGATTCCGGGCTTGGTGGAAGCCTGCGTGAGTCATTGAAGATCTTTGCGGTTCAGATCTTTCTTTTTTATTTCAAAATAACAATAATAACAAATATTTGTGTTGGCTGTGTGCCAGCCACTGTCCTAAGTCGTTTATATTTAACTAGCTAATCCTCCTACCACCCCAGAGGATAAGTACTACCATATGACTGAAGGGTGGTTTTTGCTTAACTTCGCTTGACTTGTTAGAAAGATAGTTTAAACTTATTGTTTGAATCCAGAACCCAGGCTGCTGACCACCATGTTTGACTCAGTCATTGCGAGAGGTTAAATAATTAGATTGTTCAGCCATGAAAGCAATTCTAAATAGAGAAGCGACAAAACTTTGTACATTTGAACAATTTGTTTTTAAAGAAACTCTGGAAAAGGTCATTTACCACTGTGGTCATTGAGCAAAATCCCTCGGTTTACTAAAAAGGAAGAGGTTCTTTTAAAAATCCCATTGTACAGACAGCTCCACACTCAGGGGAAAGTCCAGCAGAACGTAGGAGAATGCCCCATTAACTTAGACTAAACGCCCTTCTCCTGATGGCGGTTGACAGCCTTCATTGTTTAGACATTACAAAGCAAGAGTAGCTTCTATACACGAAGGTAGCACATGTTCCTTTATATGCAAAATCCAGAAGGGAAACAGGAATGAGGCGCAAGGAGAGGGGAATTATTTGAGAAAGGGGAATAAGAGGAGGGAGAAGAGAGGTAAACACGGGGTAGATGTAATGAAAGTGTGTTATATACCTTCATGAAAATGTCACCATGAAACCCATTATTTTTAATTAATAATCACTAATAAAAATAATAGGAAAATAGCTTTCATCATTTTGCCCGAGGCACCACAGCCTGTGGTTTTTCTGACAACTTGAACGTGGGGCACAGGCTCTGGGACAGCCTAGTCTTGAGGTTGCACATTATGGTATCGCATGCCAGGATGGCTCCTGCCCGTCCTGTGCCTTTCTTCCTTCATCCTTTCTCATGTAACTGATAATAACTGAGCTCCTACCACGTGTCCTTCCTTGTGCTGGGTGTTAACCTCGGTTACCTACTATGTGCCATTCGTTGTGCTGGATGTTAACTGAGCACCTACCATGACCATGTGGCATTCGTTTTGCTGGAGACTGGGATGAAGATGAGACTCCTAACAGACATGGCTGCTGCTTTTACAGAGCTCACAGCTCAGTTGGGACATGGGCTATAAGGAAATGAGAGCACAAAAGGACTCAAAATATAGGTATGCTAAGATCAATACAGGATATATATATATATGGGACATATTGAGAGATTTAGGACAAGAACTTGGAGAGTTTGGTTCAAATAATGTTACTTAATTTCTTCCCATGGTTTAACTTTATTGAGACTAGTTCTCACGTAATAGGTAATTTAGGGCCAATAAAATGTGCTAGAAGTAGCCAATCATAGTGGTACACATTGGTTGTCCCAACGCTTGGGAGTCTGAGGCGGGAATTCCTGCTCATCCTCAGCCAGGTAGCAAGTTCAGGGCCAGCCTGGGCTATATTAAACTATATCTCTAGAAAGGAAAATGTGGATCTGGGGAGATGGGCTCAGTAGGTAGAGGACTGAGAAGAGCCCCAAGTAGAGAAGGTGCCGTGCATGATAGGACTAGCCAGCCTTGACGGAGCTATGGGATTCCCCACCAATGCAGTTCAGGACGCATGTGGAGCAGAGAGAGGCAAAGGTTTTGACTCCGTGACCCAGAAGGCAGCGGTTGGTGTAAGGGATGAGGAGGTAAATACGCTATAAGGGGAAGGGAAAGGAAGTAGCCAAGAGTAAGTGCAGCTTGCCTCCAATGCCTGATCCTCTTGCCTTAGCTCTGCCTTGATTACCAGGAGGACTGCCTGCAAGCCAGATAGAAGGCGCTAGGAGGTTTTACGTTGTCCTCCAAGAGAAGCTTTCTTCTGGTCAGGCTTCCAAAGGGAGGATGAGAAAGAAGTCGAATGAACGCCCTTTTTACTACGTTATTTAAATAGAGCCTTGCACTAAGTTTTTATCTTACAAAGTTGTTTTTCATTCGGTTTAGCTTGAGACCAAATGAATAGTTACAGCAAAATCAGATTAGCTGTTTAGAAGAATGTGTGGGTCGTGCATTTAACTTGAAGGCGTTACCCATTCTTTGCGTTCCTTTCTTCGGTCACAGGGTAATTAAACTCAGGTTGTGGTCAGCACTTGCTTTACATGGCAGAGTGTGTAATATTCAGTTTTAGATGAACTATGAGGAAGAAAGGGGTAGAAATCTCTTTAAGTTAATGAATTTTTTAAGCCTTATTTGTTGTCCAGTAATAAATATAATAGAATTATATATGTAATATATGTATACATAGTAAAATGACCATTATCCTTCAGTAATACATAAAACAGCATACAAAAATGGACCTGAAAATATTAAGAAAACACTGAACACTGGCAGCTGCACAAATAGGATTACAAAGCTGCACACTGACGACCAAACAGATTAATAGGTGATGTCTATCTGGCTATCTCAGGGTTTTGAAGGTGTACCAGAGCAAGATAATGAAATTGCCTGTCAGGTAATCTGATTTGAGAATTCCAGTCATCTGTGAACTGGTGTGTGGGCTAATAATCCCGGCGTTTGCCAAGACTGGCTATTTTTAAGGTTCTGCTCTCCACATCTGTCTCTGTGGGATGTGTTAAACAAAGTGTCCCCTCATGGAGCAAGAGGTGCAGGACCCCCGCAAGCGCTCAGGTTAGAGAGCCTCGCTAAGGCACAGTTCCTGATGGAGCTAAACATTTCTCAGTTGTTCAGAGAGCAGCTGGCGATGCACACAGCTGTCAGGCCAACAGCATGGTGACCTCTAGACCTGGTCCAAAGAAGGTGCTGTCACGGGTCTAAGAGAGTATGTTCCTCCAAAAGCATGCGTGCAGAGTGGGCATTTGAAGCTTGGCTCTGGCATTTCTTAGCACTTGAACCTTGACCAAAAACTGAGACTCAGTTTTCCTAACTCACAGAATAGTTGATGTGGTTAAGATCGACCACATAGCATTTGGCACATTAGTAATTTGTAGGCATAACCAAAGGATGAAATAGAGACCCTCTGCATCTTGTTAATATTTCTCTTTCCCTGACAGTTACCTTTTTCACATTCGTCTTTCCCTGGAATCTTATCATTGTTTCCCCTCTCTTTGACTTGATGTTTCTATGAGCAGAAGTAGACAATTATTTGTTAGCATGTTTTTGTTTTATTGGAAGTCTTGCATGTGTTATGCAAATATTAATTGTCCCTATGTCAGTGGCACAGAAAAATGACCAACAGTAACACCTCCTTTATTTGGGGCACAAGATTGAATTGGAACATTGGAATGGGAGGACTTTTTAAAAAGATCCTTAAAGCCTTAATCGGTTTTCTTTCTACGATGAAGTCATGTGCTTTTAACATACATCTGTTTATACTCGGGAGCAATTAATTTCCCACTCCTTTTAATTTGCTGGCCTTGAAATATTTTATGGGAAACAATGTCCCATTAAATGGACCGCTATTATCACTACCTTGCGAATTAGAAGGAAGACGCATAATAGGGTGATCAGCTAGCTTTCTGGACTTCAATTGCAATTTGTCTGTTCACGAAAGAAACTTAAAAATTCTATCTATATACAGTATTAAGCACAAAAGCATTTGACTTTTGAAAGGAATCATTTCAGAACTCTGATAATTTTCCTTCATAAAGAATAACAGTAGACATACTCCCAACCCAGGTTAAAAGGTAATTGTTTTGAAAGCCCTGCACAGAGAGATAGGAGGGTGAGGTGTGGAAGAATGGTCGGTGTGGAATCCCTTTCCACTGTCTTCTGACAAATGACCTCCTGAAGTTGATTATCACTCATTTAGACAAAATTTCAATATTCAATATGCTTCAGTTATGAAAGGAAATCATAAAGGAAATGACCCTTTTTTCTTCTTTACTTCTTCATTTGAAAAAGTGACCCCTTTTGACAAATTCCAGTGGAAATGGAAGGCAGCCCCAGGCCCCGGGTAAACGAATCTACTGAGAACTCATTTCCTCAAAAGTATCCTCTCTGATCTGATCACAGGTATGGCGTGCAATGTTGTGTCAAGGGAAACCACGAGTGTCAGCTTACAGAATCGTCATTTCTGTTATCTGTCCAGCGACCTCTATAGAACTCCCTTTGAATACACTGATGCCAGTAGCAATGGCCACAGAAAATGTAGTGTCTTTCCTGAGAGGCTACGCCATGTTAGATCAAGTTGGTCTGTACAAGATCAAAGCCTTCTGGTGGTAAAAGAACAGAGCTTACAGAAACATGAAATGGAGATGATGTCTGCCTTTTAGAGATAAGAATCTAGTGGGTAGGCTTATCTTCCTTCGGGTACTGTGGCTTGACCTTCTAGAACAGAACATTCTCACCAAGCTGGGAAAGCAGAAACAGTGAGACAGTAGTGGATACGATAAGATCTTTCCTGTCTTCCAACCTTTTCCTGTGTCATATCCCTTCTTCCCAACACTTCCCATAGCCTGGCCCATGCCAGAACTCTAGCTACTGCAGAGCAGGCATTTAGTACTTGTCCAGTTGTTGGTGTGGCTGCAGCCTGTCTGTGTGGTTTAATAAGGTCCCTGGGGGAAACACAAGTAAATACCTTAAGTTCTGGGGTGTTCAGTTGACCTGGATCAGTAGCATTCCTTTCCTCTCCCCAATACTCTTTCCCAGTGTATTTATGTTGCCTTGCATTAAGATTTAACCTCTGGAAGAAAATTTATATCTCAATCTAATTCCTTAGAGAAGGACAACAACAGTCAAGTCACAACTTGCATTTCATTTGTTCTTTTGCAAGTTTACGAACTGCGGTTTTGCACATGGTCTCATTTGTTCCCCCAGACTAACTCTCACAAGTTATTCATATCGTCTCCATGTTGTATAGGTTGTAGAAGTCATTCACAGTGGCAGACCCGGGAACTGGACCCACGGATTCCCTTGCAGGACTTAGCTGGTCTTTTCCACTTCACTGTGCCATCCATGGTTGTAGACAAGTGTCTGGGGCCTGAGAAAGCATCAAAACATTCTTGTGTAGATTTAAAAACATAAATAAATAAAGCCTTCAAACTCTTATAAGGTGTATCCTGTTCCCGTAAGCTGACTCTGTCTGCTAATGGGTAAATTACAGTCACTTCTTGTATCAGCCTCAATTACATTTGTAATGGTCCTTTGCTCTAGGTAGATATCAGCTATTGCCTGTTGATGGGTCATTGAGAAAGAGTAACAGAGATGTGGGAGCCTGTAGTCAAAGTGAGTCAGTTTCTCCCAGCCTCCTCCTCTCCTATGCTTGTTCCCTTGCCTGTTAAATGGAATGGTGGAATAGCACTTCTCTCAGGAATGCTCAAGCATCAGATGAGTGGATCCACCACGCTGAGAACAATGCTGAGCGTAAAGTCAGCTCCCAGTTAATGTTAGCGGGTGGTAGTCCTCGTCCCTGAGTCATAATTTGTATTGTACCTCTTCCCTCACCTTTGCTATTCTCCTTTACCGGAAAGCGAGCCTAGGGAAGACTCTCCTCCTTTCCCTGCTTTCTGCAGAGAGACCAGGAACGTTGTCCCGTTATGCCCTGTTGTGGGCTGTAGTGAGCAGCCAGGATTGTGTAACTCTGCTGAAGCCAGAGCTTTAAGGAAAAAAAAAATCATTTATACATATATATGACAACATTTTGAAAGATTCAAGTCTCTATAAAAAAATGAATTGAGAGAATGATTGTCATAAAAGTCCACTTTTAACTGAAAGTGTGGGCCATTAGTGGTGAGTAGTAGGGTTTTCAACTTCGTAAAATTTAACAGCCTTTCCCTCTTAAAACATGGGCATCTCGCTTGTTTTATGTAAGTTAAGGGATATGGCATGTAATTTTTTTCTTGATTAATTTCCAAGAAGAATAAGATTGGTGGGGGCCCCTTTATCTTTAAAAGTTTTAGCATTTTTTTTTGGTCAATTTTAATTCTTAATCAGAAGGGAAAGCAAAGAATTCTTGTTATGGCAGTCAGGTATATTTGGGGTTATCATCGAGTTTTAGTAACAGTACCCAAGATATGTCAGGGATATAATAAGGGAATGAGGTTATTGGCAAATGTGGGTAAACTGTTTGCTTCCCTCAAGCTTGGTTGTATAAAAAAGAGACGTCATCTTGTAAAAACGTATGCTCAGCAACAACAGGGAAGTGTATGGCACTGTCAATGTCCTGCTCCCTTGTGTGTGAACTGTGTAGTTGTAGCATAGACAGGCTCAGGGACCATCTTCGCCTCTGGAGTAAATTCTCCAGGAGACCTTCACTTGACTAGTCTTGCACTGGATTCCATGGTCACGGCTGAACTTGGTGGCACGCTGGTCCTATCACATCATCCACAAACGTCAGTACCAGCTTGACTGACGGCTTCCTATAGATGAGGAAGCTGGCTGGGTTCATGCTCTGAACATCTGGGCCTAAAACAAAGATCTGATTCAATAGTTACTCAGCCCCAGTCAGTCTCTTTACCTCTGCTAGACATGTCTTCTCACAGCTCACATCAGCTGTGCAGTTCAGCTCTGTCTTATTCATGTGTCTTTAGACTATTGTATAACAGGAATTTCCCAGGTTTCGTTTTTACTGTTGATCCTTAGTAAAAGTGATCTGAAGACGTACATACAACATTCCTTTATTTTCAATTGTTGCCCTTCTAAAAATCATTTCAAGTGTGAGACAAAATTCCAATGGAAAATATTTTCATTAATCATAGGACCAAGAAGCCAGGCAGGGGTGGTGTACGCCTTTAATCCCAGCTCTTGGGAGTCAGAGGCAGAAGGATCTCTGAGTTGTAGGCCAGCCTGGTCTACAGAGTGAATTCTAGGACAGCCAGGGCTACACAGAGAAACCCGTTCTTGAAAAACCTGTGGGCATGCGTGGGCGCACGCGTGCGCGCACATGACCAGAGGCTGATGAGATGGTTCAGTGGCTCATTGGATGAAAGCACTTGCCACCAAGCCTGAGTTCAATCCTCGGGGACCCACTTGGTGGAAGGAGAGTCAAGAACATGCACCATGGTGTCCATACATAACACAAAAAATTTAAAAATGTGTAATTTAAAATGTTTTAATGAAAAATGGTAGTATTAATACAGATGCTATCTAATTTTCCCATAAAGCTGGGGTATGGGAAGAGCACAGTATACATTCATTTTATAAAATTTACATTCATTCTCAACATCCATGTTTTTAAAACTAGCTTGTTTTCTCTTATTCCATCTCAATTAAATGATTACCTTAATTCTGAGTTTTCAATTTGGATGTATTGTCAGCCCTGCTGGCTCCATGCTCCTGGGGGCAGGCTATTTCTCTGGAACTCATTTTCCATGTTAGGAAATGAAGGTTTCTTTGATTTTTTTTGTGGTTTTCTTCAAAGTCTTTTCTAAATGAAGTTTACTCTTCCTGATCATCTTTAGCAAAGATAACCACCACAGAATTTTATACAGGACTTCTTAGGGACTGAAAGCCTACTATATATAGAGAAAGCTACCTTTTCTGAAATCGAGTGCTGTTTTAAAGAATGGTGTTTGTTGTTCAAAAACTTTAGATTACATTTAGGCCCAAAGCCCTGAGTTTTTGTTGTGATTCTATCAAATTTGTTTGCTTGATTGATTGAATTTTGTTTTTAACCAAAGTTGTTTGTTTGTTTAGTTTTTGATATTTTGGGACAAATACATATATTTGAGGTGGTGTCTGTCTGTAAAGCCCTGACTAGCCTAGAATTCTCTAGGTAGATCAGGCTGTCCTTGAACTTATCATCATCCTCCCTGCTCTTCCAGAAAGCTGGGATGTACTACCATACCTAGGTCAAAAGTTTTAGTATCATACAATTTCTGGGGGGAAAAAGCGTAATTACACAGTCTCAAAAAGTCTGCCCTTGTAGACATCCACAGTTAATATATACCGTCACAGAAGCAAAAATATTCTTTTTAATGTCTGTCACAGGAGACTTAATAGAGATGCATAATCTACTTAATGTCTTTCTTAATGCTCCGCAGCTGATGCAACCCAAACTGTCTTGCTGAGGGTTGGCGATAATCAGATTTTCGGTTCCACAGCCTGCACCAGTCTGGTGAGGTAGGCGTGTATGTCTTTGAACGATGTGGATGTGTTGCTGTACCATTTCAGACTTATACTTAAAACCACTATCCAGGAGAGCATCGATGCTCCAAGGCTTGGAGGGTCCTGCGTGATGTCACAACACTCATGTTGTGGCCCTGGAGGGAGGTCTCTGTTGTAGGGGAGGGTGTTGAAGGAGGGCCACAAACCTACTGAGCCTTCTGTTAGAAGGCTGGGCCTCTTGGGATGTGAAGTTTGTGTTTCCAGTTCTGCCATGTGTGAGAGAATGCCTTGCTTAAAAGACCGTTCTCTGGGGCCTGGAGGAAGTTATAGCTCCTGCTTTTTCTACCGTATTCTAGTGTTCAGCCAGCCCCGTGATACAGTATGTCCATGAGCTAGCTCTGTGCACAGCAGGAGGATGAAGCTATAGTAAGTAACACACACACACACACACACACACACACACACACACACACAAAAAAAAACAAACAAACAAAAAAAAAACTACTGCTTCTCTGTGTTGAGAAAAACACTATACTTGCGAACTCCAAGCTTGTCAGCTTGTCCCTTTCTCTGGGAGTCCTTTGCTGCTCCTCACTTCTATCCATCATTGTGGAGCACACAGAAGATGGAATATATGTAGTGCCCTGTGCTTGCTTAGGCCTTAGCAAATACCAATTCATCACTAACTTGGCCCTACAAGGGACCATTCATTGGCATGTTAGAACATTACAATTTACCCAGTGTTCCCTGCTATGGAAGGAGTCACATGACCGGATCTCAAAACAAAAAGAATCCCACAATATGTTCTTGGTGTTATTAATAAAAATAACTGCTGGTTGACAGGAAAGGCATATGGTAGATTTAAGATGCATGGCCACAGTCACAGTATTTCTTTCTTTCTTTCTTTCTTTTTTTTTTTTTTAATCCCACTTCAGAGCAGGAGGAGAAAGACAGGCTTCAGAAAAACCTTCAACCTGAGAAGCCATTTGATGAGGTGTGCCTTCCACAGCTTCCTGTTAACATTGCTTGCCACTGAGCCCTTGTAATACAGCGGTGACTAAATGTAATCAGAGCAATTGGCTGCTTGAGATCTTTTTTAATGCACAGCTTTGGACACAGTACATATGCTGTGCAAATAAATACAAAATTAGTGTTCCTGTTTGGAAGCGGTTGGTGAGAATGAGTGATTTGTCTTGCTTATGAAAGGTGCATACATTTCCACTCATAGCTGTTTATCAGTCGGCTTCTCTCTGCTTGTGGATTCAGAGATGGAATACATCATTTGTCAGTGCCCGAGCAGATGTGCCGGAGACGGCTGGATTGATCCGCGAGGGTCTGCCGAGCAGCCGAGCAGCGCTAAGAGCGCGGCCCCTACAAATTGTATTATCTTTGGAGGCTGTTGCTGTCTACTAGCTTTTTTCTATACTGCAGGAGAAGGGAAAGCTGCCTTTTCTACTTTTCACTTCTGTATTAGGAAAAAAAAAAAAAAGTGACCACTTTTGGTACAGCTAAATGGAAATGGAAAACAGCCCAATCTCTCTGGGTAGTGAAATTTACTAAAACCACTTTTTTTTTTTTTCTCCAAAGGTCCACATGCTCTCTCTTCTGATTGCAAGTTTATTTGATGTTGGATTTCAATTAGAAACAAAACACTAATGGCAGGGTCGCAGGAGTACCATTTTCCCCGTTGTCAAACTGCTACAGACAAAATTTTCTCCTGGTTCATAGGAATAATCCCCACTAGGGCATTAGAAGGCAAGAGACAGTGTTTCACTGGGGGGAA
This sequence comes from Peromyscus attwateri, assembly GCA_902168425.1. NCBI lineage: Eukaryota > Metazoa > Chordata > Mammalia > Rodentia > Cricetidae > Peromyscus > Peromyscus attwateri. The sequence goes on along the minus strand of CABHPP010001583.1, from coordinate 58,570 downwards.
ACTAATGGCTTTCTGAGTTTGACTTGCTTTCAGTCTGTGCGAAAGGCCTGTTGAAGCCAAGTTGATTGCAGAGCTATCAAAGCCCTTCTTTCCAACAAAACTCCTTTGCACTTGTGTCCTGTTGAAAATTACTGTCTGATGCCCGGGAGATTGAGAAGCTAAACTCCAGCTACCGAGGACCTTCCGCATAGCTTTCCCACCACGGGTTTTTAACCCTGGCCTGAAGTAATTAACCATCTAGGAGCCACATCGCTCTCTAAGGGCACTGGGAGAAAGAAACAGATTGCCACCCTTAGGTAATGAATGGATGCCCGTGTGGGAGCAGACCAGCTTGCCTCAGAGCAGGTCTGGGGCTGTCGGCTCAGCCCTCCGTGATCTCCTAGCCTCTGTCTTGCTTCTGCAGTCCTCCATGAATATTTTCCTCCAGGTGATTTCTTTTTAATCAAATCGGTAGAAAGACAATTTCATACTCAGTATACCTAACATATAAATCGTCCGAAGTACTGCATATGTTTTTAAAAATGTGGCCTCTAGCTCTGGTCACAGCTGGCTTACGGCTGATAGTACTGAACCAACCCTGATGTGTGCCCAGCCCCTGATTATGTCATACAGCAAGTGAAGGTTCAGTGTGTGACTTTAATTTCCTCAGGTAGCTGAGGACTAGGCAGGGTTTTAGAACAGACATTTGACTGTCAGTTGCCTTTTAGACATTTGTCAGTTCTGTGTCTCATCAGTGGCTTTTTGAAAAGGAGTCATGTGGCTCCAAAGACAGCATCCCATTATGGAGATGTGGCCAGTGGTGACTACACTAGTAGGGTAGATGTTTTATGAAATGAACAGTTAGAGACAATGGTCATCTTTTTGTGCCTTTTCACAGATCTGAGACTGTTCTTCTGTTTGGGTTTAGACCGAGCTTTCTGGCCACTCAAATGTCTCAGCTTTCATGCCACAAATTTAGGGTAACGTTTAAATAAGACCACGCTGGCCCTGGTAACACAGGCCTGTAATCCTCGCCCTCCAGAGGCTGAAGCAGGAAGATCCCAAGTTCAAGGCCTGCTAGGACTACAAAGTGAGTTTAAGGCAAGCTTGGGGAAACTTGGTGAGCCTGTTGAAAAAGAAAAAGGATGTATCTCAGTAAAAAGCGGACTTGTACAAGTGGCGTATGCTGGGCTCTAGGCTCAATCTGAGTGTGAGGAGGAAAAAGAGAAAAATTTAAGATGTTACATCCTCTGCTCTCAAGACCTCGGGGCGGCATGCAAATGAACGATTACATGTGACATGGTAAGTGGTGCAGCTGGGCCAGTTCAAGATCACTTTGGACAAGTGGCTATTCTAGACCAGCCTGTCCTGCTTATGTCTCTTCGTATTGTTCAAGTCAGGGAGGCACTGAAGATAATTTTTAGGGCTCGCAAAGCTTCCATGGTGACCTTTTCTAAGTACTGCCGTTGAGTAATGTGACGTTCAGGGTCCTATTTTTATTCCTGGACAGAGCAGCTCTTGGTTAGTATTACTTCTCCTCCATGAGTGACACTGTGTTTGGTACCCCAGCGGTCGCAAGTCCTTGTTCTACCCGATCCTCAGGTGCTCAGGGACACCACGTATGCTAGGTGACAGCCCCGGGTGCTTTGAGCGCGGCTCTACAAGAGATTTGAAAGCTCTGTGGTGGGGCAGAGCCCCAGCATTAAGTAGTACGTGCTACATCTCCCATCTCGAGAGCTGTCTGTCTAAGAACTGATTGAGTGCCAGCAAGTGCTCTCTAGGAGGGAGCGCCTTATTGCCCATTTTCTCTGTTTCCTAAATGATCTTAATTGCTTGAGTAAGGGCATCTATTCTAAACTTCCCTCCCACCATGGGTGATTCACACAGGCGTGGAGGTTTAGATTACCCCACTATCAGGACCCCCACAGATATAATAGGCTTCTCCTCAAGGGGCACCTGACAAACCTCTCTCTCTCTCTCATATACCTTTACTGCCCAGAAGCCCAACCACTTGGATGAGACTCCAGCTGACTGCCCCAGAAGTGAGCAGAGCGCCGGGGCAGTAGCTCTGTATCCTTTGATTTGACATTTTAAAATCTCAGAAGCTGTAAGATGTGTGGGATGCTCCTATTTAGGTATTCTTAGACCCATCTTAAAACATTAAATATTAAAATAGATACAGGATAGTGTCACCAAGATTGATATTTAGGATATCACAGGTAGAATTGTAATTTACATTTTGGCTTAATGGAGTCTGGAAAAAAAAAGGTGGTGGTGGTGGGGGTTATAGTTTGGAATATTCCTGGCTTTGTTACTCTTTCTGCAACTCTTGGATTTCCTTTTCCTCTTGACAATTTTAGGAAATTGTATGTTCTCTGCTTAAAGTTTATTTAATCAGAGCACATCGCGGCAATAGTAAGTAAACAGAAAACAGCTAAATTAAAAAGAACAGAGAAAATAAAGCATTTAAATTGCTTGCCCTTGCAAGGTGTTCTCTCAGTGATTTTTTTTCCCCCAAGTGAAGAAAATAACTTCCCCCTCATTTCCATCAAGCCATGAGAAAAAGGTAGGGGTAGAATAGCATTGTCATATTTGAAAAAAGAAATGATTGACAGTGTCACTTAAATTCAAATGTCTCCTTAAAATAAATATAAAAAAAGGCCTTTGAAGGAGTTGCTTTGAAAATCCTTTTTTTTTTTTTTCTTTTAAAACTTAGAGTCCTTAACTTCTCTTCCTTTCTGCTTTCTTCTTTGATGGCTGGCAGAGTTTAGCTCCTACCAGAGTGTGGAGGCTCCTGGGGAGTGTACATCCCACACCGGTGTACACTTCTGCCCAAAGCCCTGCCCAGGTGGGGTCTGAAGCATGTGGGTGTTTCCACACTGGACCCCTTCTTCTTTCTGGGGACACTGAGTTGTGCTGCTGGGGTGTGTGTGTGTCGTAAGTGGGGCACGAGCCTGTCATTTTTATTTCAGCTTGTGACCATCCACATTCCTCCAGGTATTTTAGCCAGGAACAGGCAAGCCTGCGCGCTTCTGGTTGAGGTGAGGCAAGCCCGTTCACTTCCTCTGTGGTGATTAAAAATACTTCCCACCATCGCACTGATATTACGGCCGAGATGACATGCTGCACTTTCCTAGCCAGGCATTGTGAAAGTAGCCAGGGTTTCTTGGTACTTGGCGTTCTAAGGTGCCAGGATGTCACCTGTCAGGATGGCTGATAACCAGGTGAATGGTGTTTCCACCTCCCAGGATACACATGAGTCACATCGGCCTGTGGAGAAGGCATGGCCCTTCCATGCCCCATGCCCACCCTGTCCCTATATGACACCACACTGCAGATAGGACAAGCCTAGTGCGCACTCCACGAGCAGCCACTGCTGCAGAAGCCACAGTTCTTTCTCGCTGTGCCCGGAAGTCTGAGGTCACTATTTGCAAAGGACAGACCTTGAGTCTATCCCTTCCTCTCGGTCTTTCACTAATCGGACAACGGCTGTACTTCCTCTTTCCACAGGAAATCCTCACTGTGCCCACAGGAGCAGAGCAAATAGAGCTCTCATCAGAGTGGACTTCATGCTCTCTTGGACAGTTTCCTTCAGTACAGCATCGGGGAACTGAGGCCTCTCATTTCTTATGTTCTGAAACTTTAACTTGATTTGTAAACAGCGTTATAATACTAAGCATTTCAAAAACTAGACAAGACATAGGAAAACCTGCTGTCATGTGTGTATTTTCCACCTTAAACTGGGGCCCATGTTAACTCTGGGCCTATCCAAAATATCAGGGCTATGAATCATTAGAACTTCACAAGATGTCAGTATTTTCCTTTGAAATTAACATTTCTTGAATAATTTCCATGTTAACATTTTCTATACAGTTTGCTTAATAACTTGTAGCATATAAGAAACTATACTTTCTCTACCAAACACTTAAATTATGTATACAGTAATTTAGGAGTCTTAACTAACTGTATTTGTATAACAAAGAAACTAATTAGGGTGGTGGCTAGCCTGTTTCCAAAGCTTGTCCATGAAAATTCCCACATGTAATTAGTTCAGTGAAGTTCTTTTTTTTTTGTTTTTGTTTGTGGTTTTTGTTTTGTTTTGTTTTTCAAGACAGGGTTTCTCTGTCTGTCCTGGAACTCACTCTGTAGACCAGGCTGGCCTTGAACCTGGAGATCCACTTGCCTCTGCCTCCCAAGTGCTGGGATTAAATGTGTGTGCCACTATCTGGCCAGTGAAGTTCGTAAAGTACAACTCGATTTCTTTCTCCAGCATCTTGTCAAGTGCAGAGTCCTTAGCATCTAACTAAGGAAATTCTACCTTCTTCTTGCAGTCAACTGAAGCTGCCTGTCTTATCCTGGGATTTGTGTGTGCACAAGCCCAAAGCCCCAAACTTGCCTGACAGACAAAAAAGCCTCCTGCTCTCTGGCTATGAGATAAAGTTTCATATCAGTGCCATACTAGGAACTGACAGCCACTGTAAACTCACTTATTTTGTATCACTCATAAATATGGTAGAGGTGTTATGATTTAATTGCTACTTTTAGAGTTATAGATGTCGATTACATTTTCTGATCTTGAAATTTATCGCTTCTAACCTATTTGTAGCATTGTAATGTGTTAAAGGAAAATAAGGCCTCACATGATTGCTATGAGCCTTAACTTTCAGTATTACTTTTCATGTATATGAGAGCTTTGATTTGTTGCTTAGCCTTTCTACAAGCTCTAATCCTACAACATCTACAATATTTTTCTCACTTATTATAGTTATTTTTATACATCATCGAAATTCTTATAAAGTTAATACTTTAAAAATATATACCATGTGCATTGATTGTGCATGCCCATTATCCTAGCCCTGGGGAGGTAGAGGCAGAAACATGAGAGGTTTGAGGTTATCTTGGCTATGTTTTGACTTTGAAGCCAGCCTGGGCTACATGAGACCCTGTTGAATATTTTTAATGTATATTGAATAATTGCTTTGATAAAGTTCTTACAGATTTTCATTGCTGAACATTTTAAAATACTGAGTTATTTATTTTTACTAGCTTTAATAATTTGCAGTAGCCAGTGACCAGCCTTCTATACCTCATTGATTAGTGGATATTTTCATGTGTGTAGTATATTGCGTATTTCTTCAGTTTGTTTGTATTCTTTGTAATAGCGTTTTTCATGGAATTATTGCAGACCTTCAATGAATAATCAGTCATTTCAATGATATTATCTTCCTTTCCATGAGATTTCCCCCCTTTCTGAGTATGTGAAAGAATAAATAGCATTCTTTTTATGTGATACTGTTTTGCAGTCCTTGTGAACTTACATAAACAAGTTTTGTCGTGCATCCTTAGTCTTGTTTTAGATGACACTTTTGAATAGCTATTTTGTGCTGCTTCTCTTTGGACCATGCAGTTACTTACGGCATCCTTACATAAGTTCCTGAAACTTGAGAGTTATATACACTTTTGGTTTTCTCTGTCTGCCTCCTAACTCTTAACTCCTCCCTCCTCTCATCCAGGGTAGATCCTTGTTCTCCCTTGGGACCATTTATCAGGTCATTTCTGTGAGGAGTCGGCATGCCCTCACTTTCTCAGAATCATCCAGAGCAAAGAGTCCAGAGCCAAGGAAAAGCTGATGGCTTCTCACCTTGATTCCTGTGTAGGGCCTGGTCTACAAAGCCACTGGGTGAGGTGCAGCTTCAGCAGTCCGTTCTGACATCTATGTATGGCATCAATTCATCCTCCAGGGATTCGTCTCCCTCCCTCTTCCTTCTCACCAGCAACTTTTCCTCCAGTGGCATGATGACTGGCCGGAGTTCAGAGCCAAATGATCCTCCCCCTTCCCTTACAGTTCACTTCCATGTCGTGCATGGCCTTCATGCTGGTAGTCTTTAGTCATAGCTTAAAAACACTATCAGCAGCCATGCTATAGGCTAGCACTTCCCACTGCTCCCTCTTTCCCTGTGTTCAAAGGAGATGGGAATCCCTTGAGTGTAGTGAGTTAGGAGAAGCCTTTCATGTTCCATTCACTTCACAGATTGTATCCGTCTTCCTTCTTAGTGTCATAAACCCAATTAGTATGTGGCCTTAAACAGTCTAGGCATATAAGGTGTGATTTTTCTTTCAGAGACTGTGGTCAAGACTACAAACAGAGAAACCAGTGTCTCCCAGGTGGTCTCAAGGACATGGCGGTGTGGTGTGAACTTTTTCTTTAATTATCGTGTGTGTGTGTGTGTGTGTGTGTGTGTGTGTGTGTGTGTACACTTGGTGCATTCAGGTACACATATGGAGAGCAGTAGAGTGTCAGTTCTCTCATTCTATACAATCCAGGGCTCAAACTTAAATTGTCCTATTTACACAGCAGGTGTTTTTCTCTGGGGAGCTATCTCCATGGCCTGTGGTCTGAACCTTCTTGGGGCATAAATGATATTTAAAATCTACTCTTTCCTGACTGTAATAGTGTACATTCTTCGTGTTACGCTTTGCAGACTGTGAATGTTGTGACAGTGGTTTTTGTTCTTAATGCGTGCAGTTGTCAACTACACAAGCTAGAAATACAGAAACCTTATCAAAGCAATGTGGCCTCCACAAAAGAGAAAAGCCGGGCACCTCAAGGGAACCATTCATTCCATAGAAAGGTGCACATTCCTCCCTGTCCCCTGGACCTAAGATCCAGCTGTTCCTATGATGTCATTATAAAAGCATCTGGATTTTACTGATGGAACATGAAAGTATGAACACAGAGTAACTATTGCTTCTTGAACCCCTTTCTCCTGCTGTGAAGTTTGTATCTCCAGTGTCTTACGCGCTTTCTGATGTAGACACTACACAAACTGTCAGCTCAGTTTGCTGCATACATTATACTCATTTTGTCCATATCAGCTCTGCTTATGCTGTGAACTGGCAAAGACTATCCTCCCAACTTCCTGCGCATCTACATCCTACTTTTCTTTGGATATTCATTGCACAAACTGCTCAGACCATCCTTATGTTCCTTAGTTACATAATATTTAATTTGAGCGTCACATTTTTGTATCCATGCCCACTGAGATTGTAGTCTGAGAGACCATACATAGTCCTTTTCGCTTGCCAGAGCAGGGACCATACTGCCTTGCTTAGAGGAGAGTCTCAGAAATGCTTGAATGATAAACTTTTCTCTAAGAGAACAGATTTGAATGGATAAAGCTGAGAAAAGGATCTAGGTGATTCCCGGTGCTGAATAAGGTTGGCATAGTGAAGTGGTAAACTTTTTCTTGGCTTCAAATTGTGCATTAAATGAAAATTAGAGATGCATCCTTTGTGGGTTATTTTTAATGCAAGCTATGAATTGCCTGTAAGGAGACCCCTTATCTGTAGAATTTCTCCAGCCTATCTTCTTACTTATCTAGCTTTACCCATCTTTCAAGGCACAGCCAAAGGTCTACCGTGTTATAAGCCTTTTCCTGCTTCTCTAACCTCCATCTGACCCTCATCTGCAATCCTGAAGCTAGGAACTCTTATCTGCCCATCACACAGTATTTGCAGATACTGGAGTGTATTCTATGCTAATTGTTTGTGTATATCTGGCCTCCTTCCATAACTATCTCTCACCCCCCTTTGAGGTCTCAGAACCGTAGTTTAATCCTTTTGCATACTGCAAGTAATTAGTGTGATGTTTGTTCTTGGATTTAGGGGTAAGCATTTGGAAACTTGGTTATTATGGCTGTTACCTAATAATTCCTGTGAGTTGAACAAATCACTATCACTCTTAACCTTAGATTTGTCATAGGTAAAATGCTCATTGTCTTAATTTGGGTTTCTATTGCTGTGATGAAACACTATGTCCAAAACCAACGTGGGGAGGCTTACACATCCAAGTCATAGTCTACTGAAGGGAGCCAAGGCAGGAACCCAAAGCAGGAACATAGAAGCAGGAACCAAAGCAGAAGCCAAGGAAGAATGCTGCTAACTAACTTTGTCCTCGTGGCTTGCTTAGCTTGCTTTCTTACACCATGGGCCCAAGACTGGCATGACTCACAGTGACCTTGACTCTTCTGCATCAGTCATTAATCAAGAACATGCCCTACATACTTGACCATTGGGAATCTGGTAGAGGCATTGTCTCAACTGGAGTTCCTATTTCCAGATAACTCCAACTTGTGTCAAGTTGACAAAACAAACAAATAAAAAACCCCAATGACTATAATCAAGATTTTTCATGGAATTGTGAAGATTAAGTAAATTGTGGATAAATTAGAACTTAAAATACTAATAGAATAAATTATTGTTCGTTATTTGATGATGAGCTTTTGATGTGTGTGTGTGTGTGTGTGTGTGTGTGTGTGTGTGTGTGTGTGTGTGTATGTGTGTTTCTAGCTGGGCACATGCCTGCAATCATAGTTCTTAATAGGTAGTGACAGGATGATCAGACCTTGACACCACAGCAAGTTGGAGGTTAATATGGGTTATGTGAGATACTATCTCAAAGCAAACAGTATGTTCCTAAGACAGGGTTATAACTCAATGACAAAACCCTGTCCAATGTGTGAAACCCTGAGTTCTGTCCCCAGCACTGAAGGCCCCAGATCCCTCTTTTCTTCCCACTCCTATTGAGTAACAACTTCCTTTATGGGAGATCTGTATTATCTATGTTTACAAATGGAGAATTGTGCCTTTTACATACAGTTGATGCTAAAAACAGAATTATTGTAATATGTGTGTGCATATATCTGTTATTCTGAACAAAAATAGTGATAAAACCCAGCACTTTATGAATGCTAAGTAAGTGCTTTACCATTGAACCATTGCCCCTAGTCATGAAAGGTTTTTTTTTTTTTTTTTTTTTTTTGGACTGGCATATTGATAGGGTGAATGGAAAATCTCTGAGCTTCTGTTGCACATATTTTTGCATGCGTGTGTGCACATGCATGCACATACAGGTCTCACAATTTAGACCAGGCTGGCATGGAAATCATCTGCCTCTGCTTCCCCAGTGTTGGGATTAAAGTCGTGCTATACCACACCCAGCCATTTTGGTTTGTTGGGTTTGTGTTTTGTTTTGTTTTGTGACATGGTCTCACATTGTAGGTCTTCAAACTCATGACCGTGGACCTACTGTAGTCTCCATGGTGTGGAGGGTAAAGGCATGGAGCTCCCACACTCAATAATAAATACTTTCTGACTTAAGAATCTGTACATATTATGTCTGTTTTGTTTTTAATGATGGAGACTTAAGGATCCACCAGAAATAATACCTGACCAGTGTGTTAGGCATGCTAAGCATGGAATCCACACAATAAAATGTATTGAATAATTTTTAGAACAGTTTACATGACCACAGACAGCATAAAGATGCAGCTGAGTGGCTTGTGGTAGGAAATGAAGGAACGGATTTGAAAGAAGTTATGATTCTTTATGTCAATATTATTCTACCCTCTTTGTCTAGTAGAATCAAATAGGTTGTCTAAAAAAAGAATTCAGATGCCTAGATTTGAGCACAATTACATTAGGATTTCTTCTTTATTGCTGTCAGTGAGAGAAGAAGATTATTTGAAGATTTCCATGTGTTACTGTTTAATGTCTTATTACACTTAGATTCTTTTCTGGCAGTGAGTCTACTAAGAAGGTATAACATGGAAGCATTGACCAGCTAGCTGAAAGTGATAAAGCTGGAGTTTTATTAAAGTTTTAGAGTACCCCATGTAGGTCAGGTGCAAACTCACTCCAACAAAAACTTCTCCTGGTAAAGTTTAGCTATTGGAGAGACCTCTGTGGGATCAAAAAGAAAAGACCCTGCCTTAGAAGAGGATGAGGATGAGATAGCCACTTCCCAGATAGACAAGTAAAGAGCACGTTTTGGGTGAGAAATACTCCGTATTTATAGCCCCAGGATAAAACTTCCCCTTAACCTCATGCACACTGACTCTTCCTTTTACATTAATTGAGAGAAATGATGGCAATGATCTTTATAACCAAAGTTAATTGCTAGTAATTTGGGCCCTAAGGACCACAGGAGACAACTGTCGCTGACTAAATGAAGTATTAAATCTCTTCCATATCACTTTTCCAAATCTCTATTTTTTCTTACAGCTAATCGAATTATTCCTGCTACTATGAGAGGAATTTGTAGTCTGTCCTAAATTTAACAATACCTAGTTTTTGTTTTCTATAAAGCGTTTATTTTTCATGTAAGTGATCTATATTTTTCTTCTCAAAATTTTCCATGTTTTTATTAATCCTGTCAGTTTTATTTTCCAGTCTTTGAAATGTTTTGTTTCATTCTTGCCTCCAGTACTTTTCTTTTGGAGCATCCTAGTTTTAGTGAGGGGCCACCACCGCCTCCCTCCATTGTAGGGAGAATCCTTTGAAGTTCTGCAGTATGATTTATCATCTGATATTACAGGTAAATTACTTTCTTTTTAAACTGCACACTGTGTTGTTTGTTCGCTGGGGGTCATTAGGCATCCAGTTTCCTTTCTCTTGGATCCACAGCTAATCATTGTCCACCTGGTATCTGTGACGTTTATTTTTCTTTTCTAAGTCTGCAATCTTTTATCCGCCTACCTACTACCCACTGCTGCTGAATGCCACTGCCATTACCCACCTCTTTGGGACAATAGGGGCTATTATCCTCTATTTATACCCCAGGTGTGAGAGATAGCTAAATGAAATAGCTCCTAATACTGCCCCCCCCATTCCTCAGAGAGAAATACATGCAGGCAGGGATACCATCTACTTTTCTTCACAGACACGCATAGAAAGTCACTTTTTAAAAAGAAAATGGAATATTTTCCTTGGTGGCAAACTTCCATTACGTTTTATTTATTTATTTTTCATGAAAGAAATCCATGCTTTTTAGAATCAGGCTCCCTTTGAAGCTCCGCCGTTGTTTCCCTGCCTGTCGGTTCTCTCTTCCTTTGCATCATCGTTTGGTTGATAAGTTTCCCGGTGTCCTGGGTAGTTGTCAGGTTTTGATAAGCTTTCGGGGGAGCTTACACACACTCTCCGGTTCACCCCAATCTAGGCCTACTTTCCTTATCTGTGGTCTTCCAGAAGGAATGTGGGGTTAAGGTTTGGGGCTTCTGCCTGGTGTTTTGGCTTCGGCTCTGCAAATGTATCACAACGCAGACATAATATGTATACAAACAACTAGAGACACTAGTAGAATCTTGTCAGGTGAAATAGAGAGAGAGAGAGAGAGAGAGAGAGAGAGAGAGAGAGAGAGAGAGAGAGAGAGAGAAAGAGAGAAGAGAGAAAGGAAGAGAGAAAGAGAAAGAGAAAGAGAAGAGAGAGCTCCTGAATGGGAAAAGGAGAAAAATGTACTGAGTCTTCATGATGACATGTTTGAGTCCATCACGAAAGCCACAACTAGTATTTAAAATCCAACCAGATTTACATTTCTTATCATTGTTTGCTCTCCAGCACCAGATAAAAGAGTAATTAATAGCTTTTGCAGTTTGCATGTGTTGCTCTCTCTTAGCTCATGTGTTTACATGGAAACACTCACCCACATACACAGAAGGAAAGAGGCCTCCAGTAATGTTCCTTCCATAAGGGAGATAGTATCAGACCTCTTATAGTTTATACATCCTCAAACTCTGTTTACTGTGGAAGTCAAGATCTTGAAGTGTTTGCTGCTCCCAGGTTTAATTGGTTTTATCTGCTGTTATTTATCATAACAGCCTTATCTCTGCAGACAGTTGCATGGATAATATTTGGAGATTGGAATTCAAGCCCAGACACACAGTGTCATCCAGCAATTAAATGTTATTTGATAGTTCTGTGTGTAGCTCAGGTGCTGGGGAGCTCCTGCCTCTGGCCGACAGTCTTTATAGCATCGTAAAATAGTTCTCTGGGGAAATCCAGATATGGAAAGCTTTCTGAATAGAAACAGCGAGAAAAGCCGAGGTAAAGTGCGGTTCAGGCTCTCCTGGTGGTTCCAGTCATTGACCGTTGCCTAATGACTATGCAGTTTGGGTCTGAGAGATGTTTAATTATTTCTGTTACTGCATTTTGGTGAAAGGATGAAGAAGCCGTCTAGCTCCGTGACATGGATGCTGATGTATGTTTTGGGGAAGTCCATTAAATGAATCAACATTGCTTTCCACATGCCCAATTTAATCCCTATATGAGAACTACATAAAACATACCCTTTATAGGAGAATTCTTGATGGATGTTTAACTGCATGGATCTAATTAGATGCAAAGCAAGACTTTCCCCCAAATGATTAACTGGCAAGATTAGGTAGACCTTCCTTTGTTTTTGTTGGGATTTGAGCTTTCTTCCTATAACATTCCTTTTTATCTTCTAAAATGAGTTTCTGAAAGCAGAAATGGAGGCAGAGCAAGCGCTTGATCTGGCTGGGGTTTGAAGAGTGTTACAGTTATTCTTCTGGGCTTTTTCAGGAGTAGATTAGCTCTTAACTTCCCATGGCCTGTATGGGAGAGATAGAGAGAAGCCCAATTCAGCCTTCTGTGGAGGTGAGCACTAGAGTGGTCTGTTCACTGTGTGCTTTAATTGCTCAGTTGTGCCTGAAATGTAGATTACCCATCCAACACCCCAAAAAAGATGCCCCCTCCCCTCCCATGGAGAGCAGTAAAGATGAGAGACAATAGGATGACGAATGAGACCCGCTAAGTGAAACCCTGATCAATACAGAGTGCTGTCCATTTGGGTAATGGACATCCCTGTCATCTCAGCTGTTAAAGAATTCAGCAGAGATGAGTCCCCAAAGGTCTGCAAAGTATAGGCATCCGATACAGGAAACATTACCACCTCCCTTCCCCAACCCCAATAAATAAAAAGGTGCATCTCAGGAGCCCCGTCTTTAGCTGCAGTAAGCTGTCATGCATGGAATTTATTGTACTCTATTTTCAAAATTCTGTGCACAAAGCAGAAAGACAACCCGGAGACAGGGGAAAGGCAGCAGTCGGGGTGGGGTGGTAGTGTCTTTTTTTTTTTTTTTTAAGGTCTTTATGATGATGTGGACACATTAGGTAATCCTTTATGTGTTGAAGAGGAAAGTCTTGAGATTTAGAATTATGACGTGGTTTTAATTGCTCTTTGAAAAATGTTCTCCCTTTCATCTGGTGATCTTGAGCCAGCAAATTTGGTAACCAGGAGGGTTGATGAATGGCTTTTGTCCGGCAGCTGTATGGCAGCTGGGGTGGAGGTCACTTGGGGCCCCCACCTTCCTTAGATCAGTGCCCTTCATGCCACACATCTATGTCTCATAGGGGATGTTCATGGTCTTCCCACTAAATACTTTCAACATGGCCAAGCTCTGCTTCTGTGAAACTTCCAACTGCCTCTGACCCTTGTTGTATTGTGCAGGTCGGACGCAGTCCTTGTTATCTGTGGAACCCCTCCCCATTTAACCTGGCTGATTTCTCCAGAGATTGCCGTAACCAGCCAGACTTCCTGCCGGAACGTGCTTGTGTGGGTTTCCGGACAGTTGTGATGAGGAGTGCCGTTTCACTGGGCAGTCAGGTGTGGGCCATTAATTTTCAGTGCTGTTGTTTAACTATTAATGAGGTCATGGCCCCAGGGCCAGACCGACTTTACCTATCAGTTGTCTCCCATCTCCCAGCAAGCCATTCACCTTTAGTCAGAACTCTCCACTAATAATTGTCCCATGCAGCATTCACACGCCATTGCCTCATCTCTTACCCTCAACCTCTTCTAGATAAGAGATAATTCCTCCTACCCATCTCCTCCGCCATCCATCTTCAGTGGGGCCCATAAAACAGAGCCCTTCCCATTTTCCATTAACCTCTATGTCCTGAAACTTAGAGCCATATATACTTTCTAGTCTTCCTCAGCAAGGGACATCTACTTGCCATCGTTCTCAGAGGGTCTTAAATTATGTAGAGAGGCAGTCATCACCCCTGTTGACCCGGCCACCTACTTTACCTTTCATTTCTCGCCTATTTACCATTGCGGTTGATAACTTGTAGAACTCAGTCAAGTAATTCACAACTGTCAGCATCTTTATTATATTGCAGCCGGCAGCAGAAATTGTAACCTGAAGGGATATCTAGTAAATCAAGATTTCTGTAGCATAAGCAGTGTAAATGAATTCTGCACATTACATTATTATTTTTATAATGTCTTTATTAAAATGGAAAAGAAAGGATGCCTATTTAGAACAAGTACAGCACCATCCAAAGGCTGATAGATGGGTAGGTAGGATTGGAAAACGCAGCCCCAGCTTCTGCCCATGTGGAATCCCTACCCCTTCCTGAGCAGATGTCAGCAGCTAAGCTGCAGTGGGTTGTGATCTCACCTGCAGTTTAGGGTCGTTCCCACGGCTGCATCCTCCTCCTGTTCTCCAGTGCAGCATGGAGAAGGATTCATTCTGCATGACAGCCTTTCAGGTGCTGGAGAGTAGTGGGTATGGCGTTTTCTGCAATAGTCTCTCTCCCATTTCAACATATCCACATCTCCATTCATCTGTTTCATTTTTTTGATTTTCTGCAGCAGCCCACCACCCTGTTTGTTCCCTCATTTGTCAGTCGGGTTTAGACAGAGGTATTCCAAGCACTGCAGCAGTGTGTGGTCTGGCCATGTCAAATAAAACAACAAGTCCTTTGGTCTGGACTCCAGATTTGCAGTCGAGTATGCAGAGTTACCTGCAGGGAGAGGATGATGTCCGGTCTCCCTGGTTTATTGTGAGCTTGCAGTTAACCATAAGGGTTCAGACTAAGTCATGTAGACGTTACTTAAGTCAGAGAGTCAACCCCCCCCCCCCCTTTTTTTTTGCCTTTTTTGTGGTGACTTTTTTGATCCTGAGTGAAAAACGTTTAGGAAAAAAAAATAGCTTTATAAGGAACATTTTGTTGAATTCTAAATCTATCATTTTGCAACTTGAGTCACTGGCAAATTGGATTTAAGAGAGCCTCCTTATAAAGTATTGTGCCTATGCTGGAAAAGCATACAAATATGGCAAAAAGAGATGAAGTATTGTGGTGCCTCCTTGCAGCACAGGATCACACAGGTCCCAGCTCCCCTAACCAGGACTGCTGTGTGTGTTCCTGGTGTCAAACAGGATCGCCTCTGGCTGTGTTTCTCGTCTTTACAGAAAACCCAGAGGGTGAGGATAATTGACCCCACCGCCATCCCCTCTCGACCTGGTATGGAAACCAGGCTTGGCAACATGAGTTGATTTATCTGAGGCTGTGACATTCACAAGTAGCATGACCAAGGCTTGAGTCCAAGTCTACTCACTTTTTTCATT
The DNA here is from genome assembly GCA_902168425.1 of Peromyscus attwateri. Lineage (NCBI taxonomy): Eukaryota > Metazoa > Chordata > Mammalia > Rodentia > Cricetidae > Peromyscus > Peromyscus attwateri. The sequence goes on along the minus strand of CABHPP010001583.1, from coordinate 43,382 downwards.
CTGTCTTGACATCCGTGTTAAAGTTTACACACTGATTTGGCTTTTGGGGTAAGTTCCCATTATTTCTAATATTTCTAACATGAGTTGTTTTGCTTTTTTTTTTTTTCTTTTTTAAAGTCACCCTAAGTCAGTGGATTAGGGCCCAAGAGCAAAATACTCTGTGGTAGAGACAGTTTACCTCACATGCTATTTGTAGAAGCCACTTGAACTTTTAAGAGGTTTTGTTTCTCTTACCTTCCAGGCATATTGTTAGACTGAAATTTGGTGTGGTTATACAGCTGTCCGCAGCCAACAACTGTGAGAGGAACTGACCCATGTTCCTTTTAACAGGCGCTTTATGATGCAGCGTGGGCTGGCCAGATACTCTGTTCCCTCTGGTATGGCCATTAGCAACATTCATGACAGAGGCTGCTTATCCACCTAGTCACCCTGTGACTACAGTGACAGCCCCCCCCCCCCACCTGACTTCTGCAATGGGTGGATGGGTGAGCACGGCACAACTCTTTATTACTTTTAAGTCACCAAAAAGTTGGAAGTTGATTGTTAACGCTTCCTAATCTCATCACCCGTCTTGGCTGTCACTATTAGCTTGCCAAAGGTGAAATGTGACTGAGTTGTCCGTCTTGAAATCTAACCCCCCCAACCTTAAGATAGAAAATAGCAATTACTGGGGCTGGAGACATGGCTCAGCACATGGTTAAAAGTATATACTGCTCTTGCAGGGAACCTGAGTTTAGTTCCCGGCACCCACCTGGAGCAGCTCACAGCTGTCTGTAACACTTGGTCCAGAGGATCCAACATCCTCTTCTGGCCTCCGCAGGTGTACCTGTCTGTGCTCTTGGTGCACACCCTACAGCCACATCCACATAACTAAAAAATAAAATCTTTAAAAATAAGAAAATTTGCAATGACTAAACATTCTCTTGAACTTAAAATAAGGAAGGCTGTGTCACATGTAGGCAGGCCCAGAGACTCCTCATCTCCCGCTGTCTTTTGTTGGTAGGTAGCACACAGTGGAGTCTGCTTCTGTGTTTAGGACATAGTCTCAAGACAAGCTTCCCCAACAGCAGATTCTGAATCAGTAACATACATGTTACCACGTTGTTGTTAGGCAGAGACGGTAGTTGCCTGTCCAATCATAGGGAAGCAAGAGTGAGGAGAAAAATGGATCGAGGTGGATAAACTAGAGAAGCAGTCCAAGGTTGTGTGCACAGCAAAAGTGGTCCCTTGGCATTGCCCGGTGGTACCAGATGTGCTTGGTCTATTTGCTTCACAGAGGAGAGTAAGCAATTAACCTCCTGGCTCCTTGAGTTTTCTTGACTCCCACTGATCAAAATCCTGTTCAGCTCCAGGGTATGTAGCCTGGACACCCCCAAACATCTTCTGGGAAACCAGAGTCCTAGAATGTCCCGGTCTAGACACTCTAGGTGCTGTAGGCTCTCCTTGCCTGAAGGGCCCCTTGGGTACAGGGTAGTTGGAAGTGTAGCCAGAGGAGCATGGCCCACTATACAAATAGTATCTAGTATGGACCTTTACAGACCTGAAGTCTGGGACCCTTCATTACCCAGGATTTCTGTGGTCAGTGAGCCGAGGGTGTTGTAGCATTAGACTAGTTTTAAATTGCGCCAACTGTTTGCCTGGCAATATTGGAATAACACCTGATCTAATTGTATTGTTGGGAAAACAGAAAAAACTTGAATTTATGTCTTAAATTTTTTTTTTTTTGGTAAAAGTCAGGTTCTTACTATGTTGTCCACGGTAGTCTGAAATTCCTGAGTTCAAGCAATTCCTCTGCATCATATACTTGAGTGTCCCACCCACAGTACGAACAGTCATAAAAGAAAATTGCATCCTTGCTATTTCTTAAAACATGCCTTTTTAAAAAATAAAAACCAATGGCCCGTTGTAAGAAATCAGTTTTGTAAGTAGCCAATTGAACATATATACAACAAACACATAATTAAAGAGAAGTTTACAAAAGAATATTTTCCTTATAAATGTTATACAAATACTTATTCAATTCCATGTTATATTTTAAAAGCTGTTGTCCAGTAAATTCAGGATCTGCTGTTTGAAAATCCTAGAAGACTGTCAATCTGCCTATCCCAATATAGTGTTAATATAACCCCTCTTTGTATATATACAAATGATATGATTAAAATATTTAATTCTTATTTGTAATACTTTGCTATGATGACATCACTGAGGAATTTAACATTTAATTTTAATGTTTTTATGTGCTTGTGGTTAGCAAAACGATTTTAGCTACAGGAAAAAAACAAAACAAAACAAAACAAAACCCCAAACCAGTGAATCTTAAAACAAGTGAGAAGGTAAGTGTGTGGAAGGAAGTTAGCCAGAAGTTCTTTGAGATCATGCATGTCAGCCTGAGGGCACATGAGATAGAAGTACTTTACCTGAGTGACCAAACACATTTCCTTCTCCCATTCCTATTAAATTCTGAATTTTACCCTTACAGAAACAGTTCAGCACTGTAAGCACTTGAGAGGTCTTCTGAGTATTTTACCTGCTGTTGACTTTGATGGCAGGTAAAGATAAAACAAGGAACTGTATCCTAATCACGAAGCCAAAAAAAAAAAAAAAAAGCCCAAATAATCCCCCCTCCAAGTGAAAATCTTGTGGTTAATATAGTTGCTCATTCTGAATTTAAAAAATGTAACTACATATGGTACCGGTAGTGAGTTATTCAAATAATGCCTTGAGTACAGGCCCTTGCTTGCCATAACTTGTAGACTTTTCTAATGTATTTTCACCATTTTCTTGACCTTCTAAGTTATCATTATGATTTAAGAAAGAAGACTCTTTGAGACTCCTTTTTTTTTTTTTTTTTTTTTTTATTATACCGTAGTGCTTTATTATTCAGGAATCTGAGCTCTTTCTGGTCTCCTCAGGCTAACTTGCTACCCCATTCATTTAGTTGTTAGAATAAAATAGTGTACTTTCACTTTCAGAAAGTAATCCTGTTCTGTTCTTTCCTGTGCTCTTTCCGCTCCGGGAACTGATCAGAGAATCCGTAATCAGTCAAGCCTGAATATAAAAAACGCGCCCAGACAGGGAGAACTGTACCTTTCGCTTTCCTCATATACCACAGCGGTCCGGGCTGGTGTGTTCACACCTAGGCACGTCCAGGCTGTTCCATGTCTTGTGTGTGCAGACTTCCTATGTAAGGAGTCGCCCTATTCCAGGAAGGACACATGAGACTGGGTAAATACAACACTGGTTGGAAACAGCAGAGTTGATTCTAGGACCAGGCTCCTCCTCCTCTTAGAGTCTTCGAGCTTCCAGATGGAGTCTACTGCAACTTCAAGAAGCAATGTCCTCCTCATTTTCAAAGTCCAGAGCAATACAAGTCCGGTGGCAAGTCAGTAGAAGACGGCAGCTAGAGTTCTGGTTTTTCGGATTTTGGTTTGTTGTTTTTGTTTTTCTCTTCAGTCCCGTGTGAATGATCAGAATCCAAGTGACATATCTCTTTTGATTGATTTTGTGGGCACAGTTTCTGGTCCTTTTGCTTGTCTATCACAGATCTCTCACTCTCTCTCTTTTTAATGTGCATTGGTGTTTTGCCTGCACGTATATCTGTGTGAGGATGCCAGATTCTCCTGGAACTGGAGTTATAGACGGTTGTGAGCTGCCATGTGGGCGCTGGGAATTGAACCCGGGTCCTCTGGAAGAGCAGTCCGTGCTCTTAACGGCTGAGCCATCTCTTCAGCCCGCCCCCAGAGATATCTTTTACAAAAGCATAAAATTCATTGCAAACTTAGGAAGAGCTTTGAAAGAAAATGTAGGTATAGATTTTAAGAACAGCAGAGCACTCTCATGCTGCCTAAATTTAAAAATGGTGTTCAAAAAAAAAAAAAAAAAGCTGGTCAGTGGTGGTGCACACCTTTAATCCCAGCACTCTGGAGGCAGAGGCAGATGGATCTCTGTAGGCCAGCCTGGTCTACATAGTGAGTTCCAGGACAGCCAGAGCTACACAGAGAAACCGTGTTATGGGGGGTGGGGGACAATAACAACGAAAAGCGTAAAAATGGTGTCCGTTGCTTAAAGTTAAAAGTGGGATGTTCACATTAACATGAATTAAGGAAAGGATAGGAAAGCGACATCTAGTGAGTCTATGCCATATGTCCTGTGTGTGCGTGTGCGCGTGCGCGTGCGCGTGCGTGTGCTTGTGCGTGCGTGTGTGTGTGTGTGTGTGTGTGTGTGTGTGTGTGTGTGCTATGTATTGACTGTGCACACAGGTATTGTGTCTCTGCCTCTATACGTTAACGCATTAGTCCTGCAGTGTCCATAACCCTTGCAAGTTATGGCATTGTTGGTTTTCTTTTTACATTACAAAAACTTTTAAAACTATTTCCTCGTTTGCTACTAGTTTTTACAAATTCAATTGTTTACTATAATAGAAATTTCTAGGTGGTTTTTATTTTTTATTTTTTTATTTTTTGGCTTTTTTTGGTTTTTTGAGACAGGGTTTCCTCTGTGTAGCTTTGGAAGCCTATCCTGGAACTCTCTCTGTAGACCAGGCTGGCCTCAAACTCACAGCAATCCGGGTGGTTCTTATATAGACTTTGAAGCCACTATTTATAAAGGACTTTTGAAGATGCAAAGTGACATCACCTTGGCGAAAGTGTGATGGATACAGCAAAACAAGGACTCTTCTTCCCCTTTGGGATCATCACAAATCCCAAAGAAATTTAACTTGTCCTTGGATTGAACATGAGGTCTCACTGTTACTAAAGGTGTCAAAACCCAAGTTTGGCTTTCAGTTAAACAAATAAATGCTTTGACAGATCCCTGATATCTACCATCATTTGACCTGTATTTACTTGCGTGTTTTGTTTGCCTGTAGTAAAATAACAGGAGTGAAGTGGGTAGTAGATGATGTGTCAGCAGTACATGGAGCACGCCGATAGGATCAGCTACTGAAGCTTCCGCTCACTTACTTTTAATTTTTGAAATAAGGTCTCATGGTGTAGCCCAGGGTAGCCTCCACCTCGCGGTCTTCCTGCCTCAGCTTCCCCAGGGCTAGGACAACAGTCCGCACCACCACATCTAGCTGCTACTCAGCTTCTGCTGTATTTTGGCACTTGCCTGTTTTGAAGCTCTGTCAGCTGTCTGTGACTCACTCAACTTGTACTTGGGGCCTTTTTCTGCAACGAGGCAAGCAAGCAACAGTATTTCTTCATTATGACTATTCTTTCCTACCTGTTGAGTAATTGTTCCTCCTGGCACAGCTGGTGCCAGGAATAGCTTCCCATTACCTAAAGTGAATTTTTGGTTCACAAATCTGTTCTGCCAGGAACTTAGGTGAGTAACTTCCAGTTAAAGCGTCACTCACGGAAATTACGAGTTCGAATGTGCATGGTCCAGTGATGTTCCTGTACAGTAAAGATTGCCAGGACTGGAGAGGGGTTAAATGGCATTATTTTGGTTGATTAGCTACAGGAATTACAAAGCAGGAGAACTCAACAGATTGATTTCAGGATCCAAACCATTGACAGACACTAAAAAGAAGACCAACCAACAAACAAAAACCCAACAACAACAGCAACAAACAGGAAAACCTTTCCATTGCTGTTTTGCAGCACCTTAAAGATATTCAGAACCTAAGCTCTCCCTTTAAATCGAAGTGAAATGTAATTATTTGCTATTACAGGGGCGAAAGAAACTGGATGTTAAGAGGAGAGATAGATTGTTCTTATTAATTGCAAATGGTAACCCACCGGCTGCCTCTGCCTCCCGGCGTCGTTTGTTCCTTCCCGCCAGCCAAATGAAGAGCACCCATGCATTGCTCATCTGCATAAGGCAAGGAAGAAAACCCTCATTTGTTATGACAGAGGGATTTATTTCAATAAGGAAAGTGAAGGGATGGCAGATAAGTGCACTTAAATCTTGGGAGCCTCGCAGCGAGCTTGTAGAATTTGGTACCGACTATAATCTTTGTATTCTCTCTTAATGATCCAGCCTCTTGGACAGACTGAAGTTGTGCCTGGAACTGTAGTAATCCTCTCTTTATGCAGCTGTGTTGCTTCCTAGCAGGCAGAAGACTCGTGGCTGATCCTTTAGTTCTCCACCTGCTGGCCCCTTGTGAACAAGAGCTTTTGAATTTGATGCAGCCTTTTGGGTATTTGCACAAAGGGTTCTGCACAGTTGTGAGTGGTGTGCCTGCTGCAAAGCAGTGTGACAACAGACACCTCACACAGACCTGAGACTGTTTTCAGCTTAAACAAATGGAAGACAAGCAGACTGTATCTGAGGCTACTTTTTAAGAGGCGCACACATACCCATTTTCACAGCTCTTTGTGATGGTGGCGGTGCTCTGATTTTGCATAATATTAGGAAAGCTGCCTCCCAGAAGTATCTGTCTTATGTAACACCTTTCAAAATCGAGGATATGAACAATAACCAAAATCAGCTATTGTTGGTTTCTTTTTTTCAGCAGTAATAATGGGGTTTAATAATTTTAATAGTATTACCTCAGTGTGTTAAAGGATCTGTGTAGTTTGAATGTCACTGTCCAGAAAGCTTAAGAACAGAAGCATTTCAGATTTTGAATGATTTTTTTTATGGGGGAGGGGGTGATATTTATATCAACTTTACATGTGAGCATTGCTAATCCAAAATATCTGATATACAATTTGTATTCTGTTCAGATTTGGAGCATTTCAAATTTTGGACTTTTCAGATTCATGGTCCTAAACTTGGTCACTGGGAATGGTGAGATCCCTGGTTAGATGATGATACTAATCTTACATGTGTTAAAAAAGCAAATTCTCTTTCCTTTGAACTTCATTTTGAATGGGGGTTGCAGATAGCCTTCAAATAAATAAGCAAACAAAATAAAAAGATTCTGAAGATTGTAGATAAAGCGTAACATTCATAAAAAGCAGAGGTGTGGTAGAGCGCTGTCTTAGTTAGGATTCCCATCGTTGTGATGAAGCATCACAACCAGAGCCAACTAGGGAAGAAAAACATTCCTTTCATCTTATAGTTCCACAGTATAGGCCATCACTGAGAGAAGTCAGGGCAGGAACTCAAGGCAGGAGCTAATGTAGAGACCATGGAGGAGTGCTCCTTGCTGGTTTGCTCAGCCTATTTCCTTACAATAGTCAAGACCACCAATCCAAGAGTGGCACTGCCCACAGTGAATTAGGCCATCCCACAGTAACCAGCAATCAGGAAAATGCACTACGGGCTTGCCCACAGGTCAGTGGGGGCAGTTGCTCAATCTTCCCAAATGATTTCAGTTGTGTGCTGGCTGTACAACTAGCCAGCACAATGGACTTCTTGTCAACTTGACAGACAAACACTAAACCATAACCTTTCCTTTCTCGCTTAGCCCCAAGATGTCTTATTTATATCAATATTACAGCATAAAACATTCTAACTTTTAAAAGGCCCACAGTCTTTAAAAATGCAGTTTAAAAGTTTAATCCCTTTAAAGCATCCAAAGCCTGTTTGAAAGTTCAAGCCTTTCTAAAATAACTAGTCTCTCTAAAATTTCTCTGAAACTCCAGAGTCTCTCAACTATGGGCTCCAGTAAAATCAAAATAAATAAATGAATAAACAAATAAATAAATAAGTAAATAAATAAAAATACTTTTTTGTTCCAAGAGAGAAGAACCAAGACTCAGTCACAGTGAGGTCAAAGCATAAATCAAAGTTCAGCAGTGTAAAGCTTAGTGTAGATTGGCTCCAAAGGTCTCACCATAGCACACGCAGCTTGTCTTCTAGGCTCGGGCAGGCTCCATTCCCAGGCTGCCACTGTCCTTGGTCATCATCCCTTGATACTGGCACCTCCAAAATGTTGAGTTCTGTGCAACTGGGCTGCACTTTGACCAGTAGCTCCCCCTGAGCTCTTTTTCGGCACTTCAGCCCTACCACCCAGTACCATGCCTCAGATGCTTTCCAGGACCCCTAACTGCCATCAAAATGGGCACTACCCGAGAAACTGATTACCAAGTTCATTTACCACCTCTGATTACCAAGTTCATTTACCACCTCTGGAACATAGCTTTTGTATGCTTACTCTGAGGAAACATTTTCTGAAGATTTTGCCACAGTGATGCTGGTCTCTTCTTAATCAGTGCTCATTTCTCAGATCCAGATAAACCAGCATCAATTGTCACAGCAAAGCAAAGGTTTCACCGAAGAAGTGGTCTTGGTCTCTTGGTTTCAGCTCCACCTGACGAGAACCCAGATTCTGAATTTAAAATATCGCAGGAACAATCCCAAGAGCATCTCTGAGGGACTCTGAGATTCCCCTTGTGAAGATACAAAGCCAGAACTCCACTGTCTATACTGCCACCTTCTTGCCTTCCAAGCTCCCCACAAACAGCCAGTCGAGCTCTAAGCAAGCATGGCATTTGTAAAACGCAGTCTCATGTGAAATGTTAGTTTTTGAACTTTTTAGTGTTCATGTGAGGGTAACACCAAAAAGCACATTGCTGCACACTACCACCACGGAGAGGAGGGATTTGCTGGGTTGGACAGTCATAGTCATTTCTGAAGGAGGAGGAAGGCATGCACATTCTGGCCAGACAAGGCATGAGGTTTTATGCGAATCGAATCATAAAATGACGCAAAATCCTTTTCACTTAAGTTTTAAATAATATTACATGTATCGGATATAGTCCCTATGAGCTAAATTAAAAAGACTAAAAATCCTGGGAAATAAGGAGATGGGTTTTTTGTTCAGTACCGGGTGTTTCACTGTTGTGCAGGATGCTGTAGCTGGGGAATGAGTGACTGCTGACCACCCTGAGCTATCATGACAAAGGTATTTCAGTGAAAGGGACAGCGAACACATTGATCCACACTTGTTCTTGTCAATTCCTTCTGCTTCCAGCGAGCCTGAATAGGGTACCAAGAGGACAGAAAGGCCCTGTTCTTAAAAACTTCTCCATTTTTTTCCTTAAAAATCTCATTCTTGAACATTAGGAGAAACGCCTATGATGGATGACGTAGGGCTTTTCCACTGCCTGCTATGTAGAAGCTAGAATAATGGGATACAAATGCCTGTCGTAGATAGTCTATATTTTCTACCTCTGGTCTTGAGACTAAAAGAGCCTAGTGGAAGTAGCCAGGTGATAGTCATAAAACCCACCCTGTGTGTGTGTTAAAGTCTTTTCATTTCATACCTGAGTCATTTTTAGCGTTTTTGGTACTTTCTAGTAACTGGTTCCTTGAATTCCCCCATCAAAAGGCTTTATTGTATGGAGAGGAAGGCTCCACCCTGTCACGCTCCTGCTGATCCATTGCATTTAGAAAGCTCCTCGTGATAGGCCAGATGTGGTGTGCAAACACTCTCTCCCCGTCTAGCCAACTCGAGCCTCGGGTACAGTCCACGAGGCCAGTTTTGGTTCGAGCAGAGTGACACGGTGATTTATGAAGTGTCAAACCCCCTTGCCTTTGAAGAATTCCGGGCTTCACATCTGTCTTTCCTGTGTTTAATTCAGTTGCCTGGTGACACACTGTCCCTGTAAGCCCTGAAATGGTTCTGTGGGCCTGGTGGCAAAGAAGGGAGGGTCGTTTCACCCTTTTAAAGAAGGGAGACAAAGCTATGAATGAGAAATCAGGACAGAATGGGAAAGTGAGTCACCGAGCTTTGTCCCTGTGGCACCCACTTTATCTTCCCTCAGGGGCGGCAGTGGTTACCCCGTTGGGAGGGGAGGGTCAGTCCACTGCGTCTCCATTCCAGTACAGGCCTGTTGATCCCAGAATGAAAGTAAATTAGCAATTCTGCCTTTTCTGAAACTTTCTTTCTTTCTTTTTTTTAAGTCAGAACACGAAAATACACTTAAGCAAGGTTATGTTTATTTCAGACTTGAGTTGTCTTTGGAATACCTGCTTCCTGGCTGATTTGCTGTGTGGATGGATGTCTAATTTCATATTCTCCGCAGCATGTGCTTTTTCTCCGAGGGGTGATTGCTTCGCTGGGGGCCCCAAAGAGGCAACACTGATTCCCTGCGTGTTTTATTTTGGAAGAAGGAACACTGTTTCAAGGACCTCTGTGTATTTTCCCCTTAGAACTCTGACACCCTGCATGTGTGTTTATTGTTTCAGTATCATATAGAAATTCAGGACAAGGCTTTCCACAGGATGAAATGGATTAAGGGACAACAAGTTTTCCAAAAGGATTAAGCTAGGAAAACCGAGTTTGACCTTGTCAAGACAAGATTATTATTTTTTTTTTCTCTTTTGCCCTAAGAAATGATCTTATGTTTTCAGATAAAGGAGTCATGTAAGGGTAAACATCCCATTTTAGGAAAACCCATGCCTCAGCCTGTGCCTTTAATTGATGCTTGGAGAAGCACAATCAGCAACTGCACCGTGACTCTGCTCACCGGGGTTTTAAAAGAGCATTTTATTCGTGGTGAACACTTTTCTCAGGCAGCAGCCGATCTCATTAATAAGCAGAACTCCCGCACAGTGATGGCGTGAAGATTCCCATTGCAGTGACCATTGTGCTTTGTCAAAGACCGCATCTTCTATAACCACAGTCCTATCCCTTAACCCATTTCAATGACATATGATTGAAATACATTTATTATCCCTGTAACCATATATCCCACATATCAGTATATCAAATGAAACTGGCTGGGTGCTTCTCTCAGTGTGAGTCATGGGGAATCTTGAAGAGCAGGAGCATTGGGGATAATTAACCATGGCCCCTTTCTCTCATGAGAAATACAGAAAGTACTGTTCAGTGAGTGTCTAGGAATTTCAAGTTCAGCAAAGGCATTAAAATTAAGGTGACTTTGTGACTCCGAGCAATAGTTTTATTTGCTGTGGTTGTGTGCTGTCTAGTGGAACTTTTTTGTTTGTCATTTTTGCCTGTCAGACATGCCTAATGAAAGTAGCATCATCATGCGTTACAGAAACCAGGGTTGTTTCCCCAAAGTGTCTTGAACTTCAGCAGTTTATAAAGAAGCACTTGGGGAGCTGGGGTTCCTGACATGTCACTAATGGAATTGGCTACAGGGGTGCCTTGTCTTTGGCAAACACGGAATCTTGCCCTGGGAACTTTTGGTTTTCTTTCTTTCTTTTCTTTTCTTTCTTTTTTTTTTTTCTTTTTCTTGGCATGGTATACATCAGCTTCCCAATGAGTCCTAATTGACTGGGAACGCCATTTGCAATCCTTGAGCATCCTTCTGCCCACCACTCCCCCAGGCCTCCTGTTACATTGTTCTGCATAGTGGCTGCTCTTCTATTAAGCATGGTCAGGACCCGGAGCTCTCCTCTCAAGAGATGTGTGTGCATTATCAACCCTCCTACCAACACCAAAATCCTGTCAATCACAGTGACCTCCAGGGGCCTCTAGCAAGCCTGGTAAACAAGGGGCTGATGTCTGCAATGGCTTTGTATTTTTTTTTTTTTTTTGAGTGAGCTTTCTAATTACTCGGTTGTGTATGCAAACACTGACGGAGCATTAGGCTCATCAAGTGGGGGTCTGCTTTTACTAGGAAACCCTTTTATTTTCTAAATAGAATATGTCAAACATAGTCTTCCCTTTTAGACAGTTAACCTTTCATCTCTCCTATAGCAGAAATTCCAGTCTCTGGGGCTTGCTAATTTTGTATTTGAAATATTCTAAAGCAGAAGGAAAACGCTGTTTACAGTGCCTTCATTAAAAAGCTTTTAATCGTGTTTTGTTGCTGCGTATATAGTTTGGATCCCTGCTGGGTCCACTTCATTGCGTGAGAAAAATACAGTACCTTTTTAAAAGACACACCAATCAACCCAACCCAATTCTACTCTGACCCTGACAGTTGAGCAGACAAAGTAGTGTCCCTGTGTACTAGATTATGACGAAAGTACAAGTTCAAAGAACCCTCGGGAGTGTGTTTTTAGGTGACCTTCAGTCTTCCTATTTATGAAACGATCATTTTCTGTAGTCCACTCACTCCTTGCACATGGTTGTGCTCATTAAGTCATAGAATAGTACCACTTAGAACACAACTTGTCATACATAGAACATGGTTTATACATAATGTAGTTTGATCCTTACTGGAGGAAGTGCTTCAACAACTTTTTTTCTCATACTTTGCCCTACACACAAGGCTGAAGTATTTATAGGCTGCACCAGATGAGCCTAGAGGGATTATAATAATAACAAGCATCTTTTAACATTGTTCAAGTCTTGAAGGTAATGCTCTCAACAATCCTGTGAGGTAAGTGCTGGCATTGTTTTATTAAAGGGGAGGGATGTGGAGCACAGAGGTTGCCTTAAAGTGACTTACCTGATGTTACAGGGCCAGGAGGGGGCTTGTAAATTTGGCTCCTGTGGGCTGGCCTGCGGTTCTGTGTGTTCTCCAAAGTGCCATGCCTAACATACCTGCAATGCTTTCCCAGCTCCTCATGACTATGCGGGAACAGGCAGAAAACAGCAACCACAATTCACACGATGAGTTCTGTAGAATATCGTTTTCTTCTAGTTTCTCTCCCTGCCCCCAATGAACTGGAAGATCCTGAAGATACTAGGTGTATTGCTTGTTCAATTTTTTTTTAACAGCTTTATGAAGTTGTGATTTATATGCCATAAAATTCATGAGTTAAAATACATAGTTCGAAGAATTTTGGTATGTGTGCAGAGCTATAATCTTTTCTGTGATCTAATTTTGTAATGCTTCCACTGTAGGAAGGACTTTGTGCTCTTTCTCAGTTGTTAGTTTCCCAACCCCAGCCCCGAACAACCTGAAGTCAGTCCAGCCTCAGCCTCTACATACTTGACTTTTTTGAACATTTCTTATTAATAGAATCAAACCGTGTTATTATTTTGAATCTGACTTTTTTTTTTATGAACATAATGTTTTTAGAGTTCTAGACATTGGGCTTAGATGTAGGGTTTGGTTATTTTACATATCTTTCAAAAGTCTTTTTAGGCCTGCCTTGAGGAGAGTGAAGCCCTGACTTTGCTCACCGAAGGCTGTGGCTTCCAGCTGTCACACCAGGTTTATGTAGCCCTACTGGAGTCCTTAAGAGCTTATACTGAGGCATAACCATCATCACCATCACCACGAGCTTCCCAGATACACAGTAAAGTGCTCACATATGGGTGTCCTCCTATTTAATCTGTCATAGCTCTGTGTGTAGTAGTATGTCATACACGGTGTGGGAAGAGCAAAGACTCATATCTCTGGGGAAAACATAGCATGGTTATTTCTCATAATATGGTTAAAATACTTGTTTGATGAGCAGGCAAGCAGACCAGCAGGTTATCTGGAGCACAGTTTAGCGGCTGAATAACTTCCTTTCATACAGGCCTTTCCTTTTGGCCCTTTAGAGTTAAGCCATCTTAGTTCCTATATATTGTAGCTGCTTCAGAAAATAAAACCCAACAGTATCTAAGGCCTGTAGGTCATTCAAATTGTTAAAATAAGTATCATAAAGATTAATTCAACTAGTGGAAGATATAATAAGCTAAATAATGAAATCACCTCTGTTCATTTCAAAACCACTTTGGAATAATTTTCAGTTGTCCTAGCCTGGACTTCCCTGTATGTAGTTTATTTCAGATAGGTAGATAAATAGAGATAGATAGATAGATAGATAGATATTGTCCATTATTCACAGATAGATAGATAGATAGATAGGCAGACAGATAGATATAATCCATCATAGATAGGTAGGTAGATAGATAGATAGATAGATAGATAGATAGATAGATAGATGATAGACAGGCAGATATCTGGGGGAGTGAGAGGATAAGTAGGAAGAGGCAATGAGATTAGGAAGTACACAGAGTTCTTGTTTGAAGTCCACTTATTTGGTTGGTGAAGTCCAGACCTGAGTGCCTTCTGGAGAACCACACCCTGCTTTCATGTGGAAAAGTTACTTGCATAAAATTTCAGAAGCTTCCTTTTCAACAGATGATAAATTTCTATTAAAATCATTACTTACTGAATGCATCAGGAGCCCTCAAGTTCTGGGATGTATCAGGAGTTTAGTATAACTGCTGCAAATGGCCAGGGGAAAGAGACAGGGTGTGGCGGGGCAGCTTTCTGAATCCAATGGCCATGAAATGTTCTCTGGTGAAATGAGGTACAAGGGGAGACCAACATTGAGGGGAAGGCCGTTTCAGGCACAAAGAATGTTCGATTTTAATGCATCAAGGCTGGGATGTGTCCTCAGAATGGAACAAAGCAATATGAGAAGCAGGCTAAAAGTTAAGGAATGCTGGGCCAGAAGAGGCAGGTCTCAGGCATCTGGGCTTCTGCTTTGAAACTATTGGAGGGTCCTGTGCATTTTTTTCTCCTTGTGAAAAATAATGGGATTTTATTTATTTGCTTGACAATAAAAACATCAGGATACCATTGCCTTGATGGTTTTCTTCTCATGGAAAAATAAATCTGTACTTGTGTGTCAGACTCATGGGGTCTCCTGAACACTCCTCAGGTTGTGGAAAAGTCAGAATTGAAAACAAGCAGTTCACAAATGACTCACATTCCAGGTGGGATGATGTGTTCTCTGCCCCCACTGAGAAGTGTGGGGGGGGGGGATCACTTCCCATGAAACAGAAACCTTCTCCTTCTCTTTACGTTCTCCTGGGGGCAGAAAGGCATGGCTGGTTGTGTTTCTTAAGATGGAGCTTTTTGGGAGTCCCAGGAGAGGACTCGGGTCTGTATTTAGTCTCAAATTCTGACTGGAAAGGAACCCCACACCTGATGGAAGTCCTCATCTCCTGGCTGTTTTCTTTAGGTCTGGGAGATCAGGAGATTGGAGATGCTTCGTAACTTGGTGCCAGGAGAGAAGGGAAGATTGATTGGGGCTTTATGAGGTGGCAAAATACATAGCTAAACCTGGGGACAGGGATGTCATTTCGTGTGACAGATACTGCAGAAAACAAGGATGCGTTTTATTTGGTTGTTTTTGTTAAGGCAATATGAGACCTGCTGTTTCTGCCCCCACAGCCCTGGCTGTTTTTATGTCAGGCACAGATGTTCAGGAAAAAAATTCCAACGCCAGCACCTGTGTGCTGCTGACCCAGGCTTACCTTGCAGCATCCTCTACTCTGACTGTGTCCTGCAGATCAGTTTACAAGTGACACTTACTCCCCTACCCCACTGCCCTGTCCATAGCTAGCTACTGAGTATTGTTTTCTGAGTTCTCTGTTTTCAGTGGACACACTGCTTTCTGCTTAGAAGGACCTTAGGCTGCTTAGAAGGACCTTAGGAATCCATGAGTGTGATGTTGCAGCTTTGCAAGAAGTTGGTGCCTGCTGCAGTCACTGTGTAGAATACAGAAAGGATCAGTTGATTTCAGTAGGGTGTCAGTGTTCTATTTTTAGAACACCATGTTTTTATCCAGGGCCATTCAGGTAGTTCTCATTTTAAATCTCAAACATCTGCCCGGCATACGGCTTCTGACATCTGGCTTCCACTTGTTCTACAAGGGAGCTATTTTGACGAATTTCTTCATCTTTGCAGTGGGACCAGTACCTGTTTCTGGCATGTTCTGAGGATCATTGGGTTGCAAATTTGTGACAGCGTATTGGAAACAAAACACGTAGAGTCAACAGCGCTCATCATACTTTACTATTAATTGAGATCCCAAGTGAGTGTTTCCTAGTGAGTCTCGAAAGGCATTTGACGCGGTTGAGTTTAACTCTTTCTAACCTACCACACTATGAAACACCTTCTTTCTTCTATCCCAGCTTAGTACCTCTGGCTGCAGCAGGACTTGGGCTCAGTAGCTGGGGTTGGACCATGGTCTCCTCACAGCTATTGCTACAGAGACATGGTGCCAAGATGGGGGGTGGGGCATAAATGACCCTTAACTCCATGGGGATGGAGACCAAGGCCTAGTCCCAACTCTACCGCTCCCCTTGAGTCCTGGTAACAACGTTCATAAGAAGGCAAAGAGCCTCTTTGTAACAGTGGAACTTCCCAAAGCATTGGAAGAGCCAAAGCTAGCTCACCTGGAGACTTCTTCACCTGGATTTTCTCTATTGCAATTTCGTAATTGTAAAGAACTTGACAATTCTTGACACTTTAAAAAAAAAAAAAAAAAAAAAAGCAACCCACATTAAGGTAGTGCAATATGAACAATATGGGGCATAAAAGAGATGAAGTAATCTCTAGTGAGAAGTTGCAGTTGATAAGATTACATTTTAATTCTGAATGGCATACTTGGTAATTATTGCGTGATGATGCTGTCATCCCAAGGTGAAGGTCTTGTATTCAGTCCAGTGAAAACATCACTGCTTGGCATTGGTCTGGCAACACCTTTTGTCGTTGCTCTGAACTCTACCTCTTTGTTGGGGTTCTCTGGAAGTCTCCCTAGGGTTCTCGGCCTCTTGGCCTGAGTGAGAAAGTTCAGTTGTGAGCCTTCTGTGAGTCATGTGAAGAAGAAACTAGTTATTCCAACCCCCTCCCTCTTAGCTTGAAAATAAGTTGCTTCTACCTAGACTATTGGAGTAATTTACACCCTACTGAGGAGCTGACTTGGGGTTCTTTAACTACTGAGTGAGGAGTGATTGACAGCCCTGTCTTCCAGGACAACAGGGATAGAGTGAGCCTCATACAGACTCAGTGGGGTGGGACTTCCCCTGTTGAATGCTGCTTTATGTCTTTTCAGCCAAATGCCATTTACATCTGCCCACCATTTGAAATCTGCTTTGACTGACTGCTTCTTACAAAAGGAAGTAAAACAAGCATTGCGACGGTCATAGATAGCATCTTGGCATTTCCTTCGTCTTGAAATGTACCTTTGGGGTGTTTTGTGAGCAAGGTCTTAGGGAAGTAGATCTTTTCAAATGGAACTTTTGTGAAGTTTTGCTATGATGCAAGCTTGTGAAATTTTTGGAATGCTTTGTGAGTGGGCCTGTCTGTAAAGGGTTCTTTGCCCTCTGAACAGGCTGAGCCTGTGCACAAGATGGTTATGGTGTCTCGGTGTTAGTCCTGTTAGCCTCTTTCCTCTGGTTTGTTTTTATTTATTTTCTGAGATAGCAATTTAATTACATTTCCCTGTTTCTTCTCCTCCCTTCCAACCCTCCTATAAATTAATATATATATATATATCTGCTCTCCTACAAATTCATGGACCCTATCTTCATTAATTGTTATTGTGCACATATATTCATAGACATTTTAGCTTTTTAAAAGAAAAGCAATGTGTATTATTAATAGACAGTAATTGGCTTGATTTTCCTATTTTAGGCAGGCGTGTTTGATGTTGCTAGTAACTCAGTCTACAGGTTAACATCTAAATGAAAGGAGTTCTGTCCGACTCTGTGAAAATAGTTGCATATTCATGGCTCTGACCATCCAGCCCATGTGGTTGAGTTAGTACCTGACAGCACTGTAAATCAAGGAAAGATGTCTGGTCTCCATCAGATCCCAAGAGGATGGCAGAGCCTGTAGTTTTGGAGACACTGATTACAGCTTTTTCAGACAACGTTCAAGCTTGTATCCCAGAGCTGTATGGGAAAAGATTGTTCAGTTCTGATCTTTTAGCAGTTCATGACTCCTTTTCCAAAACACTCACACAGTTTGTTTCTTCATTCACATGTCCAGGGAAACTTATTAATTACCTCCTCCCATCATAGCATACGGCATTTGAGGCATCCGGACAGCACAGGAATGGGGGTCCTGTAGCATATTGTTAAGAGCTAGTGGCCCCACCATTTCCATGAATTAGCCAGTCATTCATCGTTTATTTTCTGATTGTCTGTTATGCACCATTCAGCTCATTCAGAATATTCATTGAGTATCCACTGTGTGGGGAGACTGTTCTGTGTTCTCAGGATATAGTAGTCAACACATTGTGGGCAAAAGTTTCTGCCCCTGTGAAGACCTTATTCCTTCGTTTGTCATTTACATTAAAAATCATTAATAACAATGTTATGCATATGAATGTGTTCTTACTGGATATACACTTGGCATCTTTGTTCTTTCGTGTGGATTCCTTGAGATTAAAGGAACAAATCTGAGTGTCTAAAGTCATCCGCTCTTATATTTAAAGGGTTATAAAAAATTCAGACAAAATTTAATTGAAAACTAACATGCCAAGGTTTAGGACCTGGCTATTTGTAATTAACTAAGAAGAAAAGTCATCCTATAAATCAATTTATGAGAATAATACTTTGTCCAAATATCATTTACAAACCTGAAGTTCATTCTTACATGTTAAAACCAGAATACCTAAAATAGCCATGTAATTGAGGAAGCCTAAATATTGGGATAATTATTGCATGTAACAAAGAAATAAACAAATGAATAAATGATTGAATGGAATGTTTGAAGGAACAGATAAGCCTAAATTCTGAATGATATATGTATATGCACACATACACACATATCTACATTTATATCTATATCTATATCTATCTATATATGAAAACTTTAAACTATTACAATTAAATGTGGAAAAACTTTTAAGTGGCATTGACTTCTACAATGATTTTTCTCATTATCGTAAAAACAAGATTTACTTAGTGCGTGTATTTGTGGTTTTTGCTGCCTATTTTTAGTACAGTACTTTGTACCTGAGAATAGTGTTAGTTTTTAGCTTGACTTACTTGTTGTCATTTGGAGAAGAATCTGTTTAACCATACTGTTACTCTGTCTCAGTGGCCAAAAAACGATAGAAAATGGTAACATTGACCTCTGTGTTTCTGGAGTTTTGTCTACGATTTGTATAGCTGAGGTTGATGTAACACAGATGAGGTCTGCACTCAACTGTGTGGCTATTAAGGAAGACCTGTAGAAATAATGCTTTACAGCGCACCAAATGCAGAGTTGTTCGAGACAGAGCTGGCGCTGTAATACAGTGACCTCACCATAAGAACCTGGGATGCTCACATGATAACTGTGGTCCTGGAGGGTGGATGCTATTCTCACATGAGAACTCACTGGCATGTGTTCAGTTCTATTCTAAAGAGCCATCATCCATCTGCACCACAGTCGGCTCACAGTTCTACAGAGAACAAAGTGATAAACTGCCAGTTTCGTTCAGCAGGAGGAGAGGGAAGACCTGATTTGCCCTGAGGTATCCAAGGATGGTGGGATTCCTTTCTGGGGCAGAACTGCCCACATGTTTTCCCTTTGAGATAGCATAATGCCCTGGAGACTCATCTCTGTCCTCTTCAGATCCTTATCTCTGTAATGGCTAGATTCCATCTTGTCTTCCTGGGCTTCTTTGACATGTGGTAGAGCACAGCCTGTTGCCTCTTTATCGCCTTGCTGTTCCAAGAGCAGCAGAACCAGGAGAAATCGTCTATAAACCATATTTTTTTGAGTTTTACAATACCCATTTTTTTAAACTAAAAGCTATATATTGGTGAAATTGGATTTTATATAACTCATCATATCCAAAACATTGTCATCTCACTATGTAATCAATATGAAAACATTGAGGTGTTTTACATGTTTTATACGCAATTTTCAAAAATCCCATGTGTAATTTACATTTGTTACAGTGTTATAGACTGAGCGTCTAAAAATGGTATCTTGTGTTATTTGTTTCTAAAACCTCCACTCCCACATTGCCTGGATAGGTTCTTAAATTGCTACAGGCTGCCAAATGAATGCTCTGTTGTCATGGCCAGTATTGTTTTAATCATTTAAACTTCATATAGATGCTACTAAAGACCCAAACTTTGGAAAAGACAGGGTAGAAGTTCTTTGTCCAGCATAGCCACATTTTTGTCCTGAAGAAGGCGGCGCACGCCTTTAATCCCAGCACTCGGGAGGCAGAGCCAGGCGGATCTCTGTGAGTCTGTGAGTTCGAGGCCAGCCTGGTCTACAGACAGGCAACAAAACTACATGGAGAAACCCTTTGGGGGTGGGGGTGGGGGGCGGCGGTGGCGGCAGCTGCGGCGGCGCGGAGGCAACTCAGTAGCCAGAGTGAGGAGGAGTACACTGTGCCCCAGGGACAACTTTCTGTTCAGCCTACAGTTGGTATATTTGAGGTGGCTCCAATGCTCTGGACCTCTCAGTTTTACCAACTGTAAAATGCTGTATGATTAGATTAATGTCTTAATCATTCATTGGTCTTACAATTTGCCTTTTTCTTAAAGGCATTGTACTTTATTAATGCATTTTAATTACACAAAGTAAAGATTTCCTTATGACATTTCCATATGTCCATATACTTACACTTTCATCACATCACCTGCTCTCTTAGTATTCTTGTTTTGACAGATCATACTGTGGAAAAAAAATAATAGCTGTTTTTCTGACTTTCATTAAAAAAAAAAAAAAACTTGTATACTTTTTTTTTTCTGAGTTTCTTCTCTGTTTTGTTTTTCATTTTTCAAGAACTGATATTCTTCTCTTCAGGTACTGTTTTTGTATTCAGCTCAGGGGGAAATGAGGCAGGAATACATGTTAAATGACTTCTTGCTTACACTAGAAACCATTGGCTCTAATCTGCTTATTGGAGAAAGTAAAACATTTGGGTGGTAGTGAATGCTTCCGCCATCTTTGTTTTTACTGATTGGGGGTAGATTTAACACACACACACACACACACACACACACACACACACACACACACACAAATTATTATGCCATTTTTCTTTATTCACTTTGTCCTTCTTGCAACCCCAAATATAAACCACGTCATTCTTCTGACTGTGATCTTATCCCCTGCTCGGCATTCTCCAGCCTGAGGTAATAGATAATAGGCTCCTTTGCTTGCAATGAAAGGTATTTCCATCCCAGCCTGCCACACCCCAGTCCCTTGTGGGACTCTAATGCCATGGAACTGCATTTCTTCTCCAATCAGGAGCATCCTTCCCTCTTAGAGGTGAGTCACTTCTCAGCTCTTCTTTACCCGCCCATAATTTATCACCCTGTACTCATTTGACCCTGGTTGTTGTGTAGGCTCCTCAAAGGCAAGCATCTAAACTAACTGAGTTTGATCGCTTTCTCTTTCTCAGGATGTTCCAAGGACAGCTAGTCTTATGTTGAGTAACCCTGTGGGATGCTTCCTGTGTGCTGGGTTCCAGGGTGACTCCACAGTGTCAAAAGGGCAAATGTGTAGTCAAATAATTACAACACAGGTCAGATGACTACAAAAATTGGAATACGTACAAGGTATTTCAGTAGGCCAGAGGGGAAAGTAGGCGGCTTTCCCTGAAGTGGTTCTGGGACTCGGGGACCTATGCTGAGAATTGCTTCAGGCATTAGGACCTGCTCTAGAGACCGTCTGAACGTCTGGGGCCTGCCATTTCACTTGTCCCGTGTTCCTTCTGCTCCAGGCAGTAGAGCACATTGCTTGAACACGCAGATGGCCTGGGTTCACATCCCAGTTTGCCTGGGAAAACTGGTTTACGGTTTTTGGTTTTCTAATGTGGAAACGAGTCATAGGCTGGCGATGCTTGTTATTGGTGTTAGGGGGATAGAGGCAAAAATGGGGAATTTTAACAGCTAAGGATTTTAGGGCAGTTGCCTCACGACTGTCAGGTACCGTTCTCTGTCTTTTCATCGCATCGGTCACCTCGCTGTCTGTGTATTTACACGTACGTTCTTCTACCGCAGAAACACGTTTTCTAGTATTTGTCAAAGCCATGTTACTCTTCTGTGGGTTTGGGAGGTATGAAGGGCATGTGTGTGTTTAGACATTCATGTGAATGCACATGTGTGTGAATAATGTGTGCTGGATTTATTTGGGGTCTCCAGGGGAAATTTTCCAATTCTGAGATCAATGACCTGAAACTCTCTGTCTGCTGTCTTTTCCAGCTGTCCGGGGTTCCCGTTGAGCTTGCCCTAGGCAGTGTTAGCCGTTTTTGCATGGAGAATCGGTGCACCGTGTACCTGGTAGCTTCACGTGGCTAATGAAATCTGTCTAAAATTAGTAATGCCGGGACGCCACAGAACTCTCCTCCAGCCTTTCCCTTAAGTCATTGGGTATTATTTAAAATTGCCTTTCATAGAAGAACAGTATTTTTTCCTTGCGTTTATGAAATGCCCGCCCCTTCACAGATTATAAGGTATGAATATTTACTTCACATATAGCAGGTCCCTCATCTTAAAATTCATAGCATTTTTGTCTTGAACTGAGATTATTGCCAAGACCTTGTTAGGCACTTTCTCTGTGGAGAGCTTGTCCTTTGTTATTGATGTCATGGTAGTTTTTCAGAACAGACTGCATTAAAGGTACAGAAAAACAAAGGCTACTGTTTTATACATACTCTGGCTTATTGAAGCAATAATTGAATAATAAATACAGCAATATTATAGTGCCATAATTTTACTGTTGGTTCTGTGGTAGGTTTTTCTGTTATAGCTTTATTTTTTGAAGTGCTTTAAAATAGCTAGGGTTGTTCCAAAGGATTAAAATACAGAATCTACCAGAATAGTAATAAAAAAAAATCACGACAAATGCATCTCCACAAATACCTGCTACCCTCCAAGGCTTGGGGTTTACACAGGGTTTCTGTTGCCACCTTTCATGGACTCTGACCACGTACCTGGGGAGGGCCGAGAAGGCTGATTCAATGACTTTACAGGTGGGTCAACTGAGTCATGGTGCAGTTAAAGGATTTTCCCAGTGTGGTGGTGTAGATACATCCATCTGCTGTTACTGTTAGCTCCATTATTGCTATTGTGGGTGTTTACGTGTGGATTCATGATGTATGTAGGGAGAGGACCAATGTGCTACAACATGCGTGTGGAGGTCAGAGGTCAGCTTTATGGAATTGGTTCTCTCCTTCCCCTTTTATGTGGGTTCTAGGCATTGAACTCAGGCCACCAGACTGCTTCAAGAGGCCTTTACTTGCTGCCCCATCCCACTGGCCCCTGACTTGAGTTCTATTTCTATGTAAGTGGATAAGAGAACAGAGCAGATAAAGTGCCCAGTGGAGAGGTCACATACTTGAGTCAGGTCGTCTGACTATTTTTATAACGTTACACCACCATGGCTCTCCCCGGAGAGGAGGGGCGCATTTTGTTTTTACCCATCTGCCAGCAGCCATTTCACAAAATGGTCAGTTTTGTTTTAAATTTGGCATTTAAAAAAAAAACAATTGTGTTTTAGTCTGTTTCGGCCTTTGTCAGGTTGCGATCTAAACCTTAAGAAGGAAGCTCCCCCCTACACCCTCAGACAAACACAGAAAACTTAAGAAATGTCCCTCCCTTAATTATTTCAGCTTACCTCAAGAAAGATGTTTCGCCTTCCTGTCCTGCAGGGTGTAGGGAGTTCTGTCAGACAAAAACACGAGAAGGAAGGAGAAAGCTCCTTGGATGCTTCTTGTGTACCTGATGGGCAGGAGCGCTTGGGGACAAATCAGGGAGGATGATGGTCTGTGGCTAAAGATACCAATTCGGTGCCTGCCGTCCTGGTTCAGAAGTTGGACATAGCAAACCCCACATGCTATAAAACATGCACACAGTATATCGTTTTGTTTCTGAAGGTTCCAAAACAAAATAGTATTAGGAAACTTCTTTCAAAGGGTTTTCTCCTGGGTAAGCAGTTTTCTGCACTGATAAATAGTAATGGGCATTGTAAAAATACTTTAGAAGTGACTGTTGATACTCGGCACATTGTGTCCCTTCTGCAGTATTCGCCCCCATTCCTTCCCCTGGGTCCTGCCTCCCTCTTTCCCTTACTGCTAGTCCCCCTCTTCCCCAATCTCCCTTCTGCTTTCACGCTGTGTGTGTGTGTGTGTGTGTGTGTGTGTGTGTGGTCTATAAAGAATTATAAAGAAACCACAAATAAGAAAAATGACGTTTGTCTTTCTGTATTTGGTTTGTTTTGCTTTATAGGACAGTCTCTCTTTGTAACCTTTCCCCATCAGCCGGCACAGTTTCATTCTTCTTTATGGCTGAGTAAAACTCCTGTGTGTTTCCACCACCTTTTTCTTTATTGGCTCATCTGTTTACAGACACGTGGTTTCATTCCATATTGGCTATTGTGAAGAGCCCAGTAAATATGGCACAAAGGCATCTCCGTTCTCTGTTTACTTAGTGTACGTGGCTATGTACCCAGAAATGGTATAGCTGGGAAGGGTGTGGAGGAGAGGGAACCCTTATGCACATCAGTGAGGGTAGGAGCTGGTCCTGTACTGCAGAAATCAGTATGGAAGACCTTATCTCTTTAGAATTCAAACGCTCTACATATTTGCTCTGGTTTATTTTTTACGGCTTCCTTAGGCCGTGATTTGCATGGATGGTGTAGTTTTTCCTCTGTAGGTAGTGAAACCACAGCATAGGTTAAGTGATTTACTTTTAATGTTATGCTGACTTTTTTTTTTCCAGGCAGTTTCCGAGGCTTTATGTTGCCATGACTGTAAACGAATGCACAATTCCGACCAGCACGGAATTCTGGGGCTAGGCATGAGAACACTGACTCTTAGAGGGCTTTCTGAGTGACAGGTTCTTAGTGAACTTCAGATCTTACCTGTTCGAGCAGGATGGCTTCTAGTAACAGTAAAGTGAACATACTGTCCGTCACCTGGGAGAACATACCCACTATATTGAATGGCAATCTTGTTCAATGTGCATTTGTCGAAGGCACACGATTGTGCTAGGTGGTAATGATTTTTAAGAATCCTGGAAACTTAGATAGCCAGGTCTGTCTAAGTTCTGAGTGGGAATAGCTGACCCAGTCCAGTGAGGTTCATGGCGGACTTCTCCCCATCTCTGCGCTTTTCCAACACAGCAGTGATGCCTTCTGAGCGCCTCCGTTTTTGTTTTTTTTTTTGTTTGTTTGTTTGTTTTTTTTGCTTCCATTCTCCACCACCCAAGTTCTCAATTCAATTTCAGACTCGGGCAAAAGCCTGTAATTCTATTTGTTTTGGGTAAATTTAGCAAGCTGCTCCTGATTACACCTTAGCCAGAGACCATCTGTTGACTGGCGTGCCTCTCGGAGGAGTGGTTTCTGTAGGCGATGAATGGGAAGAGGCTGCAGCGCTGTTGCCATTAGTAAGCAGATGCACCACATCGGGGATAGGCCTTCCCGCCTTTCAGTCTGCCAGCTCTCTGTATTGATGGAGTGTCGGATGCCTGCGAGTCATTCCATCCTCCATCCTCGGGCAGCGAGACGAGCTCTCCTAGGGGCCATTTATCAAGTGCTTCTCCTGGCATTTGATGGAAAGGAATTTAGAAGTCATAGTTTGATAGACTCAGAGCACAGCCGCAGCCTCTGTTGCACGTCCCGCGTATCTCCGTGTCTCTCTCTGTGTGTGTGTGTATATCAACTCTGTGCACGCTTTTCAGCTGCTGTAGTCGTGTGCTGTCAGAGGCCTCCCAGATGAAACAACAGGACACAGCTGTGCTTCCCAGTGCACCGTGTAAACCTCCACAGTGTCAGGCTCACAATCCCAGAAAGCACTGTTTCCTCTGCTAAAATGATTGCTAGTTCGTTGCATCAGATGGGGAAGATGTGCTACATAAATCCAGAGTGTTGAGGAACAGTTTCCGTGCTGACTGTGACATGCTGAGGGTCTTTTTTTTTTTTTTCTCTCTCCCCTCCACCCCCAATGATGATATTATTAGCTCATGGCTAAGATGAGGAGGCCATCCAAACACAGCATAGACTGCAGCTTCCTGTGGCAGCGAAGCAGGAGGGGAAATGGAGAAACAAAGCATAAATTAGCTTTATACTTTTTTTTTTTTTTTTTTTTAAGAATTTGGAGAGGGGAGAGGAGGAGGCAGTGGGTTGCCAGGAGGCTTGACTACTAGAAGTAGATAGTGAACTGAGAGGAGCCCTCAGCTGGGTGAGTCCCGGGTTGGGCGGAGGAACACCAAGGTTGGTGTGGTGGGTTAGCTGACTTCCGGAGGAAATGCCCAGGCTCCATCTTACGACCCCATCAGACAGGAGGTTCCCATGGATTTCCTCTTGAGGTCATTGTGTTTGTGATGGAGAGTAGGGAGTACTAAGGGATTACGTGATAGCTACAGTTTAGCAAGAAAGTTTAAATTTGCTTACGACCTACGTCTTTGCTTTATCCATATATTATTATTTTGGCTTTATGGCCTGTTTGTTCCCAGCACTGGGGATGGAGCCCAGGGCTTTATACATGCAAAGCAAGTACTATACCCCTGAGCTATCTAGTCCCAAGTCTTTGCCACCTTTAAAAACAACAAAACAAAACAAGAAACACACACACACACACACACACACACACACACACACACACACACACGGTCTCACTGTGTGGCTCAGACTGGATTTGAACTTAGTATACTGTCCAGGCTGGCTTCAAACTCGAGGTCCTCCTGCCTCAGTTTCTGAGGATTCGGGTTATAGAGGTATACCAGCATACCTATATGGCCTTTATATGTAATGGCATGAATTCACTGGGACATTTTCTTTTATCTTTTTCTTCCCTGCACATACAAAACCAACCTTCTTTAATTCAAGCTTTGGGATTCATTTGAAGATTCAGTAAGGTGAGAGTAGTTTGAAAGGCCTTTAACAAATATGTAGTCTATACTCTGTAGCTATTTTTTCCTGGTTTGTCTCTGTTTTTCAAGAAAGACTTTTTCTGTGTAGCCCTGGCTGTCCTGGGACTCACTCTCTAGACCAGGCTGGACTCAAACCTAGAGAGAGATCCATCGTCCTCTGCTTCCCCCTTATGGTGTGTACCACCATGCCCGGCTATGTTTTTCTTAATAATTGTGTTACAGTATTTTTAATTTTCAGATTAAAAAGTGAAGGGTGACACAAAGTCAATCGCTTTTTTTTTTTTTAAATCAAAGCTAGCAATCAAATCCAGGGACGTGCACCTATGAGACGGTACTCTAAAGGCAGGAGGGTAGGAGTTCAGACCAGCCCAGGATACATAGCAAGTCAGAGACCAGTCTGGCCTGAATGACAACTTGTCTCAACGATAAGGAAAACACCAGAAAAGAGGAGGTGTGGGGGTATCGAACCGAGTGTGATGAATGCCTATCATCACGGTACTTGGGAAGGAAGAACAGGAGGACAAGGCGCTCAGAGCCAATTACTCTATACATGAACTACTTCCCCAGCCTCTGACTTCGATGTGGGTCTTACTATGCCACCCAGACGAGCCTCAAACCAGACATGTGGCCCAGCATATCTTCACACTTGCAATCCTCCATTCTCAACCTCCCGAAAACTAAGATGACAGGTGTAAGCCACCACAGCCAACAGAAATACTTTCTAAGGGATTAACATCACGAATCTTGAATGAGAATACTGGTCGCTGGCAATGTCCTTGCTGAGGGGGGGCGTTTGAGTCATCGGCACTGATGAATGAGAAGCAGATTGCCTTACCGTTTGTACTTCCATGTCATCTGGGATTTCACATCATTTATTTAAAACTGCAGATCACCACCAAACCACATAGTAATTATGACACAAATAGAATAAGAAGCTTAATGTACAAATAAAAGCTGTATTTTATTGATTCCGGGCTTAATACTGTACAGATGGTTGGAAGTATCCTGAAAGGAAAATAGACTACTTTACAAAAGGCATTTCAGAAGTCATATAGTTGAGTTACGTTACAGTTAAAGTTAGCCTATACAAAGCCTATATAAAGAGTTTTGAGAGCCGGGCGGTGGTGGCGCACGCCTTTAATCCCAGCACTCGGGAGGCAGAGGCAGGCGGATCTCTGTGAGTTCGAGGCCAGCCTGGGCTACCAAGTGAGCTCCAGGAAAGGCGCAAAGCTACACAGAGAAACCCTGTCTCGAAAAAACCAAAAAAAAAAAAGAGTTTTGAGAAGTGTTTTATCCTTTAGAAAATGGCACTAGACGGACCAGTTACAGAAGTTGTCTTCATGTTAGTTTATGGTGTGCATTAAGTACCTCCTTCCCTGGTCTGCTGTGTTCTCCGAAACAGAAGCGTTAGGATGAGGTCATGGATGCAGAAACAGCAAGAGCTGGGAACTGGAGCTGCTTTGACTGAATTCCCCTGGTTCACAAGCCCCCTCCCATAGACTCCGGGATAAATGGTCCTTGCTGAGACATTCACAGGAAATCCTTTTTTTTTTTTTTTTTTTTTTTTTTTAAGGAATAGTGCCTTGCTATTTGAAGAAACAGAGTAAGGGTGATTTAGGGCAAAGCCAATGCCCCTTTGTCATACTTGTGCACATGTGCCCTTGCCTGAAGTGTCTCCTGCTTGAGTCAGGGTGGAACAGTCTAATTTTTAAGAGACATGCACTTCAATAACACAGATAAGGAAATAAGTAAGGCTAACACGTGTACATTCAAGTAGAGTTATAAAAAGGAAAGAGGTTGGACGGCTCACATATGAGCGAAGTGGCAGATGGGAGCAGACTAGTGTCAACAGGAAGACTCCTGTCTTCTCATCCCCAAACAGTCACTAAATAGTGTGAAGCAGCGTGGCATTGTGGGAAAGATAGATATGAGGTCTCTACTATGTAAGAACCACGCAAGGGGATTTGACCATACATGAGCAAAATTATTAGAAGGCAAGAAGGATTTTACCATAAAGAGCTATGTATGGTGAAGGACACAAAACTGCAAACATTCTTCAGAGGATAAAGCTTAAATTGTAGGGAAGATTAAAAAAAAATCAACCTTCATGCCCTACTGATCACAGTCATTGTTGATATATTTGTGTGAATTTTGCTTTATTTCAGATTAGAAACACAGTCCCAGAAAACAAATAATTACCTGTGATCAACCTATAGATGGAGATTATACTGGAGTGGGTCTCCGAGGATGAAGGATTGGCTTTGAGAGACAATGCCCAAGTGTGACATCTGAGATAATTAAAGAGGGGGAGGGGAGAAGCTATCATGAAGCCTTAGACTTCTCACTAACAACTGGCTGGCACTGTGGATTCCTTCCGGGGGCTGCAGGGTAAATTATCTAGTCTAAACTATGGCCGTGACCTGGGAGCTTTCCCTCAGTGGCCTGGCTCAGATATTCAAGTTGGTGTTGCCAGCTTACTGTCTCCGTGGGCCTATTTACCTTTGTAATTTGCACCTGATGCATTTATATTGGTAATTTTTTTTTTCTCTCCGGAACCCTGAGATCTCATTTATTCACTAGTGCAATAAAGTGGTGGAGTGAAAGTCCCTCCCTAAAGCGAAGAGGGGAAGAATTGTTTAGGGAGAATGGCACCATAAGAACTGAGGCTCTAATTAAAACATCAGAGGAAGCCCTGCTCTTACTTACACAGTGGCTGATGCCTGCATCACTGTGCACCTGAATTCTTTTCGTGGGTATCCTCGCTAAAATTGTCTCTCTTTTTCCAATCCAGTGTTCGTGTGTTTTTGTTTCGTAACAAAACAGTAACAGCCCTAGGGTGGAAACTCAAGAATTCTTCAGCCCCAGCTTGCAGAACCATTCTTGGTAGTGTGTGGGGAAATTGCTTTGAGTAACAGAAGCACAAACAAGAACTGATAGACTAATAACCAATTAAGGTAGATTAACAACAGTTGCTGGATTCCAGCTGTTGGCGGGTGAAGTAGGCTCCTTAATTCAAACTAGTTGAATGTGACCCACCGTTATTCAAGAACAAAGGGATAAAAATTTATTCCTGCCAGTTAGGAGAGGTAACTTTATTGTTTTCTTCTGAAGGGAATTTAAGTATTTGTGTGTGCGTACGTGCACGTGTGTGTGTGTGTGTGTGTGTGTGTGTGTGTGTAGATGTTTTTAATTAGAATGACAAATTCTTGCGCTTGGTGTTTAGTTTTGACATATTAAAAAAAAAACAACACAAAGCAGAAAGCAAAGCAGGGGTCTGTCTATATTTCCCACAGAAAGGAGGCACTTACGTTTCCTTTAGTTGCTGTGTATGTGTATCTGGATTGTATCCTGGGTCACCGGCTAGGCCACACTCGTATTATATGAGGACATCATGTAATTATGGACCACATAACCCTGGAAACTCTATGAACAGGTAATTTGCAGGGTAATTACATGT
Source organism: Peromyscus attwateri (assembly GCA_902168425.1). NCBI lineage: Eukaryota > Metazoa > Chordata > Mammalia > Rodentia > Cricetidae > Peromyscus > Peromyscus attwateri. The sequence goes on along the minus strand of CABHPP010001583.1, from coordinate 13,554 downwards.
AGTCTGCCTACTACTGCTCATTTACTGCAATCCATTTTCCTGCCTTCAGACCTGCGTCATTGGAAGACCTTGCTATTGCTATTCAGAAGGAGGCCCTTTGCAGCATTGGCAAGGGGTCTGACCTAGAGAGCTACCTTGATGGCTGTGGTCCCTGTGCGGTATCCCAGGAGCTGAGACAGTTTTGTACATGTGGGGTAGGAGACTCTCCTGTCACTGTCTGGAAGTTTGTAGATGAAGCATCAGAGGAGCAGTGCCAGGTCACCCATTGGGACAGCACTTGCATATCATCTTTGAGCTGCCCCATCAATGCAAGATAACTGAGGACCATGAGATAGAAGAATTCTATGTGTGGATCAGGACCTAAAACTTGAATTAATTTCAGTTGGGTTAATTTTATTCAGTGTTTTCTCTGTCCCAGTAACCATGAAATAAATGTCTACACACAAACCAGGAGGTGTCATTTTGATGATTTCACGGACAAGTCAAATGCCCTCAGCTTTGCATTTAATTGTTGTTGAACCATGTAAAGATGAATGGCAAAATTGCTGTAATAATGAAATACGTTAGAGTTCCTTTGGAACAATACTAATAAGCAAATAAAAAGCATCATGACAAATTGAGGAGAGGACACCAGGAAAGAGGGGGAAAGACCAATAATTTAGTGTCATTAAAGGCATTTTCATATTGTGCTGTGTCTCCAACCTTACATAATGGGTCCTGCCAAGGCCCATTCAGCTGGCGTGAGTGGCAGAGGTTCCCACCGTCTCCTAGTGCTTGCTTGAGTGACCCATGAGACACCAATTGCATGTATTTGTGTGTGTGTGTGTGTGTGTGTGTGTGTGTGTGTGTGTGTGTGTGCCTTTCCTCCCTGCATAAGCCCCCATTTATTCAGATCCCATTGCATTTCAAAGCCTCTACGGTTCAAGGAACCTTTTAAATCCTTTATGTCTGGGCAAAGTATCATTTTCAGACTGTTATTTTCTCTAATAATATGTGAGGCTCTTATTACATTCTAGACATGGTTAGCAAAAGGAGGAATTTTACAAAGGTATCCCAACATGAAATGCCTGCCCTGTTGGAGGCTCTGTCCCTGACCCTCTCCTGACTTTCGGCTCTCAACTCAGTGTGAACTTGTCCTGCAAATGAGTTAGGAGATGTGGGTGGTTTTATTTGCCCTCGAGAGTGCCAACATCTCTGCCATAAAAGGATGTTACTACTACAGGTAGATGCATGGCTCACACTGATACTTTGCTTGTGACATCATACGAGACTGTATGCCGCTGTCCCCCATGTGACACTAACCTGCTTCTGTGCCCAAATTGTGTCAATAAACAGAAGCAGCTTTGGGAGCTGGTGTTTGAAACCATGGGTCTATACTTTGGGTCCTTGGGAGTGCCGGTCAGTAAGGGATTGGTGAGCATTGCCTAAGAAGCTCAAAGAACTGTTTCCCCAGCTCACTGGGAGATGAACTGCTCCAGGAAGCCAATCACGTGCAGTGTCTACTTTGCCGTGGCCAAACACTACTTTATCTCAGCAAGAGGAATTATGGCCTTGCTTGAGGAGAACTAGCAGCTCTACCCTGGTGGTAGGTCTGCTGGCTAGAACCCTCCTTCAGCACGTTCCTCCCTAGTTGCTGTCAAGCACTTGTGGATGCTACAGTGAGTCTTCAGGGACCATGCAGATGCCTAGCAAGCCCCAGGCGACAGCATCAACTGTTATCTTGAACAAGAGTCAGCATCCTTTTTGCAGAAGAGACACTTTCATTTCTTCCGGTTGCAGATCTGGTTTTGTGGAGTAGTAGGGAAGAGAGAATTAGAGGTTCCCTGGTGTTCAGACAGGAGGTAAGAAGGTGCCTTGTATCCATCCCTCCCGGAGGCCAGACACCACCCTGTATTGACTGACACACAAAGATCCTTAAACAGAGTCACTACAACATGACCTCTCGGAGGGACCCAAACCCTCTCCTATCTGTGACAAAAATCATCTGTGTAGAGCTGTTTCTTGATGGTGGTTGGGGGCAGGGCAGGGCAGGAGGTAGGGGGAGCTGAGTTGAGTTTAGAGGGAGAGGTTGGGAACACATACCTGGTCAGTGCTTTTGTACTGGCACTGGCTAAGTCTCTCCTCTTCTCTTTGACACAAGCCACCTGCTCCTTGCCAGAAGCTCTCGGTATTCATTCCGGGTTAAGTTGGCACAGCCATGCAGCCAACACCAGGCCTTCTAAAGCCATTTGATTGCAAGAGCTACAAATACTAAAAGAGACTGACTCCGGAGGTGGCTGGAAATGTGTTTTTAATTCTTTTTGGGGAAAGCAGAAGCTAAGCAGTTTCAAGTACTGGACACAATATTTTTTTGGGGGGGGGGTGATATATGCTTTACTAAAAATGACTAATTAAGAGAATAAGAACACATGGCTGATTGCCACCTACATCAGTAGCACAGGGAAAGCCTGTTATTGAGGTGAACAAAGCTATATTTGGGGGTGTATGCTCCTGGAAAACTACTGTAGAAAGTAGATTCTTGAGTCACATCACCTGGCAGTGCCCAAACTAGCAATGCAGGGCTGTGTACCCATTGTGTGCTTTGTATCTATCTTTGTTTTCCGGAATGTGCAAAATCATGACGCACAGAGGGCTGTTTGAATATTAATCGATTCGAAGCATGTAAAGTACTCAGAGAACGTGCATTCCCGGTGATAGCTGAAGTTGTGGCCAGGGTGAGGAGCAACCAGAGGACTGGAGGCCTTCCTAAAGTCTGTGAAGGTGGTCATTGGAGCTAGTCTGTCTCCGCAGGAGTCTTCTTGAAAGTGGAAATTAATAGTCTCCTGCCATTTAGTTTGCAAATTCAAATATGTATAGCGTACCTATCTATGCCTTTGGTTTTCCAGGTGTTGTTATTTACTTGGTTTTTCTCCTTGGAAAAGTAATTTAGGCTTCTGAATCAGTTAGACAGTTTTCTTTGCCTAAACAGGCTGCTTGGTAAGAACGTGATGACTCTTGATCTGGCCCACAAACAGAGACAGGGCATGCGCAGCACTCTGTAATTCCCTCCCGGATCCAGTCTGGGGCTTTAATTTTTCTTATCAGTAATTCACTTCAGATAACAGCTCTGGAGATAAAATGGGCCTTAGGGTTGCTTGGCTGAAGGGAGGGAGAACAAAGGTTTTATTGCTCTTTTATCTCTTGTTTACTGGAAAGTATTTGGTTGTAAAAGATAAAGACAAAACTATTGTGTGGGCTCTAGAAAATGAACAAATAAAAGTAATTATTGCAGTGGGCCATGAAGTAACAATAGGACATATTTACTTCTTTGAAGCCAGTTGGTGGCTTCAAATCTGGCACTTTATTTTTTTTTCAACCTTCCCCGCCTCCTCTTTAAAAAAAAAATGTATCTTGTGATATGTGCATATCACAAGAATACACCTTTAGGTAATTTTCTTTGAGAGTGAAATGGAGGGCCTACATACCTCAGTCTTATTTTGTTCTGAGAGGATCATAAACTGCTGTCTCTCTTGGAGTGATGCAATAAAACGCATTCCAGAAGCTTCTTGAGTCCCATTGAAGACAGTCAGTTGATCACAATAGATAAATGAGATAATATGTATTTACTTGAAGTGCTGAATATTCCTCAGGAATAACTCCGGAGAAATAATATGCTTTTCTTTGAAAACACATTAGTTTTTAAAAGTCTCTAACTTTTGTAATGTTGACGGGGTAAGGATCTTTCTGGCTGAATAGTAATCACAACAGAAGGGTGACATGTGATTCTTTTCTGTGAAGTATTTTAGAGACAGTCTTTGAAGTGTTTGTAGAGAATCAGCCATAAATATTGGGTTTTTTTTTCTTTCATGGATTCTTTAAGACGTGTATAGTGTGTGTGTGTGTGTGTGTGTGTGTGTGTGTGTGTGTGTGTGTGTTGCATGTACATGGGTACAAAACTCAAGTTATGGGCCAGGGAGATGCACAGTGGGCAAAGGCACTTGCTGCCAAACCTGATGCCCTGAGTTTGATTTTTGGGACCCACATAGTGGACAGGGAGAACTGACTTCTGAAAGTTTTGTCCTCTGACCTCCACACGTGTGCTGGCTGAAGGGATTAAAATAAAAAGGTAAAGTGGGTACCTTATGGTAGGCCCTGCCGAGGTATGCCACTAAGTAAACATGCCATGCTCAACAGAGTTAGTGCACGGGGTTTATTGGGGAAGGGGGGGAGTGAAAGAGAGGCAGGCAGACAGATGAGAGAGAGAGAGAACAGGGAAAAGACAACAAGAAGAAAAAGACAGGCAAAAGAAGAGAGCAGCGATCTGTGCCTGGCGGACATTTTTAAGGGGTGCACATGGCGACAGGTGATGATGTAACTGCTTCGGCAGCTGAACCAGGCTGCTGCCGTGCAGAGGGAACACTGGCGCGCATGCGTGTGTGTGTGTGTGTGTGTGTGTGTGTGTGTGTGTGTGTGTGTACATACACACATAAATAAGTAGATGTAAACATTCTTCCAAAACTCAGTCTATAAAAGACTCGACAATGGGAAGCCTTCCATCCAATTATCCCATTCCACTCCAAAGAAGGTGACTTTCACTTATAGACTGTGGTTATACATAGAAAACCATAAAAAAACGCCAAGAAGAAGGGGTTTTCAGTAGAAAACATTGGAACTGAGAAGAGCCCTGCTACTTGGGGTACACACCATGCCATGGTTTTCCATTTCCCAGAGGTGCAGACTTACTTTCTGACCATTATCCTATAGGCCATTTGGGTAGACCGCAGAAAAGCCAGTGTGTCTCCTGCCACCAGGGATGACAAAGCCAAAAGTCCCTGAATATGTTATAGTTGAAACCTGATAACACGCATGCTAATTCATAAATCACTTCGTATCCAGATATGGCTTAAATAAATAAATGTAAAATGTGCTGCTGAGATGTATATGGCCGTAGAGCTGGAAACTCAGTTTCCAAATCATCAAGTCAAAGAGTTAATGAAATCTCATCTCTTTTTCAGAGGTGGGATGAGTAGCATCTCTGCAAGGTACTATATATGGTAGGATGGTCAAGATAACTTGGGGTTAGAGTTTGTGCAACTAGACTTAGTACTGTATCTCTTCCCCCGCTGAATGGTTCCCAGCAAAAAAAGGGGATGTGATTCTCTGCTGAAATGCTTTTGTGGACACACACACACACACACACACACACACACACACACACACAAAAAAACCACATCAGCATTCTTCTGCTGTGTAGTGAGAGGTACAGATCAATGGTCATTCCCCTGCCTCAGCCTCTAAGGGGAACTCCCATGTCTAATGGACTTTGGAACAGAGGCAGTTACGACACTTCTTTCCTGGAAGAGGAGGTGAACACTGCGGCTGTTCTCTGGCAGGAGCATATCTGAGTGTGGAGGGTGCAGGGTGGAGGATCAAGAAATGTTTGTCTCTTTTTGAAATGATAAGTGTTCTACAGTTCATGGAGCTAGAGTGTTGTTTAACTCGAAAACAATGTGGCTAGGAGACATAAATATGTTTGGTGGGCACTGGTTGCCAACTCCTCTGAATCTGTCCAGAAAGGACGTCATGCACATAAAGTTACATAAAGCATGTTTATTATCTACAAATGGATGTCAAGGGATAGTAGACTCTGGCATTTGTTGTTGACCTGTCCTCAAAGCTCAGGGAAGCTCTCCTTGGAGGATGGAATCTTGTCTATCAGCTACACCTAAGGGACCCTGAAAATCAGATCACTTTTGACTTGTATACCTTAGGTCCAGAGGACACACTAGGTTGCTGGCTAACAGCTCTTCTGAATGGGAGATAGCAATCGTGTTTAGGATGTTCTGGTCAGTCCTACTGGAAGAGGAAGGTTGGAATATTCTCAGCAAAACGGGAACGAGACTCACTTGAATACATCAAAGTGGTCTTCAATAGAAGACCATATTCAGAGATAAGTCTTCTAGGCCCTGCCTTACTTTATACACATCTGTTAGGACAGGAAAGCTATGCTAGAGTAACAGACAGCCCCAGGATTTGAAGGGCTTGACAATGTTTATTATGGCAGGTCGTTGTTCACCATGTATTTCCCGCAAATTCTACAGTTATTGTTGAGAACTATAGGCAAAAAGTCAGGGGAGAGGACAGGCTAGGCAGGGAGCTAGATCCTCCAGGACTGTCTAGAGAACTGTACTACGTAACTCTTGCAGTGGGCATGTGTTGTTGTTGTTGTTATTGTTGTTGTTTTCTTTCTCTTTTTATTACAAATAAATGATATGAAAAAGTGGTCATGTGCAGGTGGGGAGGTGGTGTCAGATCAGCTACAGGATGCTCACGAGAGTTAGTCCAGCACGATAGCCACACTCCATGTTGACCCTCGAATAGTGCCCCTTCGTGTAGTCTCTTTACAGTAAAAGAGCTTTAAATATGTGCCGTTTTATATAAATTTTATCTGATCTAATAGATGAGTTGGCTGTAGATTAGATGGCATATATAATGGTAGTGGTTTTATATATTATTATATATATATTTTAAATTTTATTTCAAATACATATTTTACCATGGGAGATTAAAGGTAGCATTCCTCATGTTCAGGATTTGGGAATTCTTCCAAAGATTTTCAGTTTTCACCCTTTATGCTTTTTTTTTTTTCCTGCACATATTTTCATTAGGTCTAACTTCTGAATGGAGTTCCGCTTTTGCCTTGGGATTCATAAAACAGTTAGATGCCTGTAGCATTCCCCATTGACATCCGGGGCTCGGAAATGTTCTGTCTGATCTAGAGTAACCGGAAAGATGTCTGGAAACACCAGAAACACCAGAGTGGACAGATGCGTCATTCCTTCTCCTCCTTGACCATCTGTGATTGGAGGATGAAGTGAGAAGGGTGAATGTAAAAACAGATAATGAATTAAAATAGACTATTGAATAAACTTCAGAAACAATTGTGTCTCACCTAATGGAGCTGATTTATAAATGTAAAAAGAGGGAGTAAATAAATGATTAACGAACAACCTAAAAAAAAAATGGGATAAAATTTGTAGGTAATCAACTACTATTTCTGGCTGTTCGTATCTGCCTGTATGTCCTGGCTGGCTCCTTCCCGCTCTGTACCTCCCCATAAACTCACTTACTCCATGGGAGAAAACAAATCCAGGAATTTGTGTTGGAAACACACTCCCACTTTCCCCCAGGACCCTGGCCTCAAACCTGTAACGTAGAGTAAGTAAGACCGAGGAAGCTTGTGATGGGGCTGACTCTAGAATTCCTGCGTCTGGTTTAAAAAGCCCCACCTCCCTTAGCTCTATTTCCCACCTGACGTGTGTGCCAGTGCAATGGTCTGCTTAGCCTTCTCTCCAGCCTCAGAGCCGAGGGAATCGCTTTGTTTTTTGTTTTTTTTTATAAAATTAAATCCATCAAGCATTTGTCAGCACCTGTTGTGCAAACTTCGTGCCGGTTGCTAAAGGGGATGCAAATATCATTCCTGTTTTCAAGGAACTTTAGAGTCAAAAGAGGGAGTCAGATTGGCATGGAAGCAGCTGTCATTCAGGGCAGAAGGGGCTACAAAGCTGAACAAAATTTCTATCATTTCCCCCTGCTCCATACATTACAATGACTTCACTGTCACCCTTTGGATCAAATGAAGAATTCTCAGGCTTTATAATTGGACACCACCCTAGCCATTTAAGTTTTTGTTTTACACCATTCAGCAAATCTCTGCTCTCCTCTTTGTCCTCTGCCTAATGCCATCACACACACACACACACACACACACACACACACACACACACACACATCCATCCATGCATCCCTCCCTTCCTTTACTCATTCATTATTTCTGCAACTTCTAACTGCCTGTCAGACACTCTGGAGGAAACATAAGGAAATCAGTCCCTGCCTGGAGCGGCTCACCATCCAGTGGGAGAAGACAGACAGGAATCCCTTTTTAAGGAACAGTGTATTGTAATAGAATGTGCAAAGTGCCAGGGGAGGAGAGAGGGGATGAAGGCCTTGCAGAGGAAGTGAATCTTGCCAGAAGTTGATTTAGGAGTTCACCAGGGAGAAGAGGGAGGGAGGGGGTGAGCACTGCAGATAGAGAAAGCAGTGGGTAGTAATTCGTGGGCGAGAGCAGAATCTGGCTCAATCTGGGTACCGGTGGTAAAAATGGGAGCTAGAGGTCAAAGGTCACACTGGAGCTTAGTCCGATGCTAAGGAGTGTGCTCTTTTCCTTTATGCTATGGGGTGTGGCCTGCTGTTTGCTATAAAGATGTGACTGACCGGAGTCTTAGAATGCTAACAGTGATGTGGGAAAAACGTGTTAATTTCAGGAGTTGGAAAGTTGGAATATTCTCAGCAAAGGCGGAAAGCAGAGTCAGTTTAAATACATTGAGGAGATCCTTGATCTGAGGCCATGTTCAGATCTATTTCTTTGAGACCCTCCTCACTTTGGTATACATATATTAGTTAGGAGAGGATAGGTTATACTATGGTAACTGGCAGGCCCGAGATTTCCAGAACTTGGCAATGTTATAGAGGGTGATATTGTGGTGGGCGATAGTCTGCAGATCACTTGGTGCTAACAGCTATTTCAATATATTTTTCAATATTTTCACCTTCACACAATCCTCTCTGTAACAAAACACTGAGGAATCACTTTGGCCCAGGGAGTAATGCACTTACAACTCCCACCCAAGTAAGGAGATATAACAACCTTCTACACCAAGGGGAGGAAGGTGGATATGACTCAGTTCTGGAAGTCCCCTACATCTTGCAGTCTGTCATCATTTTTTTTTCGTAGCTGTAGAATATGTCTGAATTACTCAAGCAGCCTTTCACTGTTCAGCTGTGCATTTTCTTAGAATTATCATCTAGTTCTTTCTTATGCATGAGCCTTATTCCTGACACATTCAGAAGGTCCCTCACCCATCCTAATACTCAGGGAAAAGGGGGCATCCTGAATAAAGTGCATTTGAAAACGTATTGGGTTAAATTTGGCAAGACTGGCGCTCGTGTGTGTGTGTGTGTGTGTGTGTGTGTGTGTGTGTGTGTGTGTGTGTGTG
>CABHPP010001582.1:15287-45161 GCA_902168425.1 Peromyscus attwateri | reverse complement strand
GCCCGCGCACCGGGGCCCAGGCGCCGCACGCCGGCCCGTCACTCCTGCACCTGCCCCTGGGCGGCAGCCAGGCTCCGCGCGACCTGTCCCCTGCACCACAGTGCCCGGGCTGCCAACATCTTAAGCGGACCAAACCCCCAGGGTGGTGGCCCTGTCTGACGCTGGCAGTGGCTTCGGGAACCACTTAAGATCGAGCCCAACTACCCAGGTTCAGCTGCCCACCCTGTGTCCAAGGCCAGACTGTTAACAAGACGGCCCGAGATTTCGGGTGGAGAAAAAGCGCGACCCGCGGTCTTAGACGTGATGCGCTCTGGGACGCAGTCCTTGGCACCTTGAAGTCCTGAGAGTTTGGTTTCCCTCCTTGTTTTTTTGGGACACAATGGGCCTCGCAGTCACCGCTATTTCCAGTGCCCTGGTGGAGCCTGTTAGACGGGAAGCTTGTGCGGGGCACTTTAGATTTGCCTTTTCTCTCAAATCTTCAAGAATTAAATTAGTGGATAAAAGATAAAAGGGCTCACCAGCAGATTTTTTCTTTAGCGTTCCTCCCCTAGTGGATTGGAATGTCTGTGCCCCTCAAAAGCTATAGAAGGCAACATCTTATCTGGATGGCCATCAGCGCTTTGTTGGGTGGAACTTCCATGACCACCTGTTCAAAGGTATCCGCTACCCCTAGGATTAAGGAATCCTGCCCCGCTGACTCACAGCTAGCTAGAGGGGGAGGGGAGGCGGCTTGTTTTATGCATAAACCCCAGGTCCTAGCCTGGCCGGCTATAGTGCCACCTTGTATAAAGTGGGCCATAATTCTAGGGCGCCCCCAGAGTATCGGCTACCTAGGCCCCCAGGCCGATGCGGGGAGGGAAGGGTGAATCCAGGGGTTAGTTGGGGATAAAGAAAGCAGCTTTTCCTCCCCACCCCCCACCCCCGGGGTGGGCCGGGGCGCATTTGGTTCTGAATTAGGATTTGAGGCCAGAGCACCTGAAAGACTCTAGGATGTTGCAAGCTGGGGGACTATACTTCACAGAGTGCGCTGAGGTTTGGAGTGAGTAGTCTGGAGGCTTCTGGGCCAGGTGGGGTTAAGTGGGAGGGAAACGTTTTCCCGAAGTGGATAGCTCTTGCCCTTCGGGAAATTCTAAAAAGTGCCCCACTTGCATATTTATCACCTGGCTAGAAAGACAATTGTAAGGTTGTTTGGGGAGGGCCAGTCGTTCGTTAGTATGCCCCTCCTCCATCCCCATCTTGGTAAAGAGAGAAAGCCAGTCTCATGAGATTCTGGAAGATCTATTTTCTGCCTTAGGCAGACCCAAGTGTTGGAATTTTGGATTAAGGGAGTCAATAAACCAGTCATTTCCAAGATAAATTGCCTCTGTGGTGGGGGAGGGGCTCGGGCATATTTGCAGACCGTTAACAAACAACCTGCTCCCCACACTTTTCCATTTCCTAGGGAGTATTTATTCACTGAAGGCGTCTGAAGGCCTTTCTAGGCCAGCAGTGGAGACATTTTGGTATGAGAATCACCAAAGCCTCTGGAAATATCTGCCCTGGTATTAGCAGTTTTCAAATGGCTGATCAAATTGCCCATCTCTTAGCACACTGTGTGACTATTTCGTAAGGCATACAGAACTCAAAGAATTTCCTCTAAGAATTAGTTTCTTAGCCTGGTGGGGTGGCCCATGCCCTTAGTTCCAACACTCAGGAGGCAGAAGCAGATGGATCTCTGTGAGTTACAGGCCAACCTGGTTTACATAATGGAGTTCCCAGCCAGAGAGGGCAACATAGGGTGACCCTATTTCAACAAACAAACAAACAAACAAGCAAACAGGTTTAATTTTTTTGAGTGGAAGAGGAAGAAAGCCATTCAAGGATGAGGTCCATTCATGGTATGGCATATTTTTGCCCCCATAGAGCTGATCGTCCCCACCTTCCATGTTAGACAAGCACTATATAACTAAGTTGCAGCCCCAGCCATGTGTACTGCTTTAATGACTTAGTTTTAAAACCTGAAGACACACATTGGTCAGTGGGCTTGTAGGACCAAAGAAAGGGCAAGTGTGAGCCTGTGGGGGGTGTGGGGGACATGGACGGACGACACACGACACAAAACATCCAGCAGCATACATTATGTCTCCTGTGTACAAGACAGCCAAGAGATAAAACACTCCGACTCCCGTGTGTTCCTTCCAGAACACTCTGGCAGTAGTGATTAAGTATCAAAGACCTGCATTTGTAAGTTCATCAGAACTGTGCGAGCTTGAGCAGTTCCTCATTGTTCTGGGCTTCGGTTTCCTTATTTGTAAAACGTATTCATGTGTTCATGATCTCTACCTACTTCAGTGTGAGGTGGAATGAGCAGAGGGTGCAGCACTGTGTATGCTCATTAACCATGGATGCTCTCTGGTCTGGTGGGGGAAACACATGCGGCATCTCCGTAGAGGAGAATGAGGACCAAACGGGAAGCACCAGCCAAGATGTGCTTGCTGAGTTGGGAAGGGTTGTTGATATGGATAGGAGGGCTGTGGAAATAAGGGGGACTGGTGTTAGGGTGATGTGGGCTGAGCCTTGTGCTTGAGTAAGGAATCAATGTTCTGGTGAGCAAAGGATAGGAAATGTACCGGTTAGGATCAGGGGCGGAGTTGGCAGCATGGAGTGGGAAATAAAGCTTAGGACAAGCTGAGAGCGGGTTGAAGGGCCAAGCCAAGAAGAGTGTTCCTCCATGGGCAGAGGAGAAGCTTTGGAAGGCTTCTGAGAAGGGAAGACTTGACTGGAATCATCTTGCCCCTCAAAGCCTCACTGTGAAGAATTGTGTGAGTTACATGAAAAAAAAAATGAGTGGGGAACCATTAGCACTCTTGTGCCATCACAAACTGCCCAACAGGAAGTCAGCCGACAGCCCCCTTGGTGAAGGTTTTGTTAATGCCCTACCCTGCAGCAGGAACCTGGGGTTTGACAACCTGGTTGTGTTGGCTGTGGTGAGTGGGTCTGGGAAGAAGGCTTGGAACCAGGTTGGGAAGATGTAGTTCATCCCTGCTTGTCTGACCTTCCATTGTGGGCTTTGGGGCAGGTTGTGACGTGACCTCTTTAAGACTAAGAATTCTGTAATTTAAAAAACAGGTTGTGGTGGGGAGATACATACATCTGGGTCCAATCAGGGACCTCCTTTGCAGATCTCTAACTGTGGGCTAGACAAACCCTAGAAATGCAGGTGCCTTCTGTCTCTGAGTCTTCTAAGTCTAAGTAATCTAAAGTGAACTCTGTGAGTCACTGGTGCAAGTAGGAACTAGCAGGCGAATTTCTGTTCTTACCCCATCCTAATCTGTTCTCTTTTCCTTTGGCCTTCCCCTCCCTTGTGAGTTCTGAAGAAGTACAGCCAGGCTTGGTGGCGAACGCCCTTGATCTCAGCACTGGAGGCAGAGGCAGGCAGATCTTTGTGGGTTCAAAGGCACCCTGGTCTACATATGCAGTTTCAGGTCAGCCAGGGCTACCTAGTGAGACCTTGTCTCAATAAAAAAGAAAAAGTAGTCCACCTTTCACTTGGCTCTCTAGTGGGCGGTGACAGTATGTGTCAAATATGCGCCCTTTTTCTCCTACAATTTTAATTATGAAGAGTTTCAAAGACAAAATAATAGGTATCTGTCACTTGGTCTCAGCCCAGCCTTACTGGCTTCCATCCCCCACCTTCCCATATAAGACTGAAGCAGTTTTCAGATATACTAGTCATGTTCTACATAACTATGGGCCGGCCATACATAGAACTGTGATCCTGTAAAATTATAATGCTGTGTGACGTCTTAGCCAGCTCAGCTTGTGTAAATACACTCTGTAATGTCCATGCAATGGTAACATTGCCTAACCCAGCTTTCTCGGAATGGATCCATCATTAAGCAATGACTGACTGTATTTCAATTATAAGTGGTTCCAAATGTGCCCCAATCACACCCACTTGAATTATGTGTTCACATTGTTAAATGGCTTGTAAATGCCTACTCTCCTCCTCCAGTTTGTTTAATCAGGTCCACGTAATGTCCACACACAGTGATTGACGTTTGGCATGGCCTTTAGTTGCTTTTAATTTACGTATTTTTTCCTCCCCTTTTTTATGTACTTGCAACCTAATTGTTGGAGCAGTGGGTCATTCGCTTTGTAGAGGTCCCAACAATCTGGATTTTGCTCAGTTAGTCACCTTGGGCATTTCTCAGTCTCTGTTAACTCCAAATGGATTTTAGGGATAAGAGTACATCATCCAACAGGGTAGGGTAGTCCTTGTCACATGTAGCTCAAATCACATAGGATTAAAAGCAAAAGTCCTTAGTGCTCCTGAATTGGCCAGTTCCGGATGAAGATTTCCCATCATAGAAAACTGTATGGGACAGCACTGCTCTGTATCCTTGATCAGTTATTTGGTTTTGGCTTGACTATGTCACAGTGTGTGTGAGAGGGTGAAGGGTCGGGTTCCCTAAAGAGGCAGTGCATGTTTGTTACCTTTCTATGATGATAGGAGCTGTTGGTGCTTAGGGCATAAATATTTTGGTATTGCAAAATAGTGATATTCCAGTTCTGTTCATGGGTTAGCTGTAGCCAGTATTGACCTTGAGGCCTTGCTCATGCTAATCACATGCTTTCCCACTGAGCCATACCCTAGGAGACTTTCAGAAGACACATTTCTTTGTTGTTTTTTTGTTTTTAGGTTTTTTGAGACAGGGTTTCTCTGTGTAGCCCTGGCTACCCTGGAATTAGCATGTAAACCAGGCTGGCCTCGAACTCACAGAGATTGGCCTGCCTCTGCCTCCCGAGTGCTAGGATCCCACCACCACCTGGCAAGAAGGCATATTTCGGTAGAGATAGATTTTTTTCCCTCACATTCTGTTTGGTTTCATAGGGATAGTTTGTTAGGAAAGGCAGAGGAATGCTTGATGCCTGCTTGGTGTGATTGTGCACACCAAGCGTCCCAGAACTGGGATGCTGAAGACAGTGGTTTCTGGCAAGCCAAACTGTGTAACCACACAACTACATTTCAAAAAAAAGAAAGAAAAACCCAGAGCTGGGCATAGTGGTACACACCTTTAATCCAGGCTCTTGAGAGGCAGGCGTAGGCAGGCGGATCTGTGTGTGTTTGAGGCCAACCTGATCTACATAGAGAGTTCCAGGACAACTAGAGCTACACAATGAGACCCTGTCTTGGAAAAAAAAAAAAGTAACAAAATCAAAAACAAACAAACAAACAAACAAAAAACCAAAGAAAACCCAACATGAAGACTTGGTTTCCTTTATGAATGAAGATTTGGAGGATAAACTATGGGGACTTTCTATGGCCCAGACTCCCTTTCAGGGAAGAACTGTGGAACCAGAGAGTTTTCACTAAGTTCCTGATAGTTGTTAGCGGCTATGCTCAGTACAAGCATCATTTCAGTGTTACAGTAGTGCCTTGCCATAGTCAACATGTAGCTCTGACACTTGAGCCTTTATTGAGTCTTAGATTAAGGAATATGGAGAGTATTCCTTACCATGATATGAGATAAGAAATGGCCAGATCTATCTCCTTGTCTTGAGGAAAATGTAGGCACAGAATTTTGGGGGAACAGACATTCTAAATCTCAACTTGGAGTCTATAAGCCGTATCTCCACAGGTCAGTCCCATTTCCTTGAGTCTTATTTTTGTTTGTTTTTTCTAGACAGGGTTTCTCTGTGTAGCCCTGGCTGTCCTGGAACTCACTCTGTAGACCAGGCTGGCCTTGAACTCACAGAGATCTGCCTGCCTCTGCCTCCCAAGTACTAGGGTTAAAGGTGTGCACCACCACCACTGGGCAAGTTTTGGTTTCTTACTTATTTATCTACAAGTCTGGCTTATTTATTTGCTTATTTTTATTTATGTGTATGTGTGTGTGCCTGTGTGAGTTTATGTGCACGATGTGTGTGCAGGTGCCCACAAAGGTCAGAAGAGGACATTGTATCATCTGGGACTGGAGTTACAGGCAGTTGTAGGTGCTAGGAACTGAATCTTGAGTTTCTGCAAGAACAGTAAGTGCTCTTAACTGCTGAACCATCTCATCTCTCTAGCTGCACTTCTGGCTAATGAGACATTCTCTTTATCATCTCTTCCTTTGAGGAGGTGCTCCATTCTGTCATGTGCAGAAGTTGAGGAGCCTTAGGTAATGAATGGTACATGGACCCAGGCGTCCCAAAGGAGTTGAAGAAATGTATTTAGCATGTTTTGAGCAGGTGGGTGTAGCTAAAAGGAGTTGAAGAAATGTATTTAGCATGTTTTGAGCAGGTGGGTGTAGCTAACACATATGACAGCGGCCCACAAATGGCCACCAGAGAGTATCTGTGGACTCAGGATTCTCCTGCGGATATAGGGACATTAATTTAGTGGCCTGGTCTGTGGAAGCATCACAAGAACATAAAGGGCTGTCCCTTCTGGGTGGGTTTTCCCTTAGCAGTTTGGCAGGCAATGATCTTAGACACCTGGGAAGTCGGTGTCAGAACCAGCTTGGGTCCTTGCCTCCCTGGATGCTGCGGACACTTCCAGAAGTCCTCACACAATGATTGGTTTGTTGTGGGTTGGTTTTTTTTTGTTGTTGTATTTTGTTTTGTTTTTGGCCACGGAGACCTGCTTTTTAGAACTTAGTTGGAATTTGGCTTCTTTTATTAAATGAAAGCTGAGATCCAACAGAGAACAGGGCTGTGAGCAGAGACAAGCCAAGTCCCAGGCTTGGCGAATCGCTCATCCTCTCTTTATCTTGCTCTGAATTAGTTTCCAGGCTGATGTCATTTCCCAGCCTCGGTGGTAGTTAGTTTCTCTCCTTCACTAATAAGTCCTGGCAAAGCGTTGACTTCAGATAAGATGAGACCAGGGAACATTTCCAGATCTCCCCCTGGAAGACCTGAAGCAGCACCCGGTGGTTAAACACATGAGTAACTTATGTATCAAACACAAGCGGGGTGCTGGAGAGAACTCAGTCCTTGAGAGCACTCATTTCCCTTGCAGAGGACCCAGGTTCAGCTCCCAGCATCCACAAAGTGACTTCTAACCTTCAATGACTCCACTTCCAGGGGATGTGATGCCCTCTTCTACATGTACTCTTCTACTCTTCAAGAGTACCAGACGCACATGTGGTGCACATACATATATGCGGGCAAAACATCCATAAACGTAGACTAAAAATTAAATCTAAAAAGTTTTTTGTTGTTGTTTTGTTTTTTTTTTTTTGAGACAGGGTTTCTCTGTGTGACCCTGACTGTCCTGGAACTCACTTTGTAGACCAGGCTGGCCTGGAACTCACAGAGATCCGCCTCCCTTTGCTGCCCTAGTGCTGGGATTAAAGGCATGCGCCACCACGCCCGGCTAAAAAGGTTTTTTAATAATCAAATCCTTTTTAAGAAGGAATGATACTGGCCCTGAGGGGAACAGGGTCTATGTTTACTTCCACATTGCTGGGGTCAGATTCTACCGGAAGGCAGGAAAAAAGTTCAGTGGCCACAGCTTTTTGGATTGCAGAATTTGGGGTGAAGGACTCGGGGCTTATGGCTCACACTAAAGGCAAATTCTCTCTCCCATCAGAGAGAGCAAAATTGAAAAGCAGATTAAGGAACAGGGAATTTTGACCAATTATTTTTGTGTGTGTATGTTTTCTTGCCGTGGTTAAAGTGTGTGTGTGTGTGTGTGTGTGTGAGAGAGAGAGAGAGAGAGAGAGAGAGAGAGAGAGGGAGGGAGGGAGGGAGGGAGGAAATGTCTTGCAGGAGTTGGTTCTTCTTCTGCCATTCACCATATTGATTCCATAGATCAAACTCAGAAATCATCAGCCTTGGCTACAAGCATCACTATCCTTGGAGCCATCTCTCTTGTTCGCCCTCGGTTACTTTTGTTTTAGCATTATAGAAATTTGGAACTGCTCTAAGTGTAATAACACTTATTTTTATTGTGATTTGTTTTGTTTTTTTAAATAAGTAGCTTTCTTCTCTTTAATTCTTTGATTTACTCCCAAGAGGCAAATACCATTATTCATATTTTATGGGTGATGAAATTAAGGCTTAGAGGCGTTAAATTACTTGCTTACATTCTCGGATTGTGGGAAGTGAAGCACGTGTTGAATTTGGGGAGCTGGAAGACTGGCTCTGGTCTTAGCTTCTCACACTCCTGAGGAGACTGTGTGGTACCACTTAGTATGTTTACATGTAGAGGAACTGTGATCCGGGGTTTTGATTTTGGTTTTTCAAGACAGAGTTTTCTGTGTAGCCCTGGTTGTCTTGGAACTCATTGTATATATAGATCAGGCAGGCCTTGAACTCAGAAACCCCCCCCCCCCCGACTCTGCCTTCCCAGTGCTGGGATTAAAAGCATGTGCCACCACACCTGGCATGATCCAGGGTATTAAATGGCATTTCATATCATACAGATGATCAGAGCTAAATATTTATTCGATTTCTTGGCATTTCTTGCCTCTCTATATACTATGATTGTTTATTGGGTGTATGTGGGGGTGGTACAAGCGTGTTCATGTAAGTGTGGGTGCAGCCTGTGGAGGTCAGAGGAAACCCCAGGTGTCATCTTCAGAGACACTGTCTACGTTCTCTGATGTATAGGGTCTCTCCCTGTTCTGGACGTCACCAGTGAGGCTAGACTGCCTACCCGAGGAATCCTTCTCTGTGTCTCCTCAGCTCTGGGATTCAACCATACACCACTCCATCTGTCCTTTTAGGTGTTCTGAGCATCTAAGTAAGTCTTCCTGCTTGTCAGCACTTCGCTTAGTGAGCTACCTCCCCGGTCTGCCACAGCCATTTTATAATTAACATGGCTAAGATGTAATTTTGGTCTAAGTTTTGGTTCATGATGTAACTTATTACTTGTAGAACCGAGTAAAGAAATCAGACTGGATCCCTCTGCTTTGAACACTGAGGGGAGAGGATGTTAGTTGTATACCTGTGTGAGCATAATGAAGATGGCCTAGACAGCAGACACAGGACCTGGGGAGGGAGAACTGGCCCAGGAATCATGTCGTCTGTGTCATACAAGCCCATCCTGGGAGAGGGGACGGAGAAATGGCACCTTGGGGCTGGGGATGCAGCTGTGTGATGAGACTGAGTTCTTAATGTACAAAAGCTCTGGGTTCCATCTCCAGTTCCAGAATTAACAAGGAAAATAATGCAAGCAGTATGACAAAGCTGATATATTCTGGGAAAAAAAAATCTGTTTGTTACTGATTTTTAGGATTTTATTTTGATTTATTTATTTTTTAAAATGTATTTATTTTATGTGTAGAGGAATTTATGCTGCACGGCTGTCTGTGTACCATGTAAGTGCCTGGTACTCATATAGACCAGTAGAGGGTCTTGGATCCCATGAAACTGGAGTTACACACAGTTGTGAGCTACTATGTGAGTGCTGGAAATTGAACCCAAGTCCTCTGGAAGAGCAACCAGTGCTCTTAACCACCAAGCCATCTCTCCAGTCAATTTATTCTCAATTATGTGCAGATGAGGGTGGTGTGCACATGCATGCAGGTGCCCTCAGGCCAGAAGACAGCGTCAGACACCCTGGAGCTAGAGTCACCTGTCATGCATGGGTGCTGGGAACTGAACTCAGGCCTTCTGCAAAAGCAATAAGTGTTCTTAACTGCTGAGCCATCTCTCCAACCCACGGTTACTGTTTTTGTTAATCCATTTCTTCTGTGCAAGTAACCCCAAATTTAGTAGCTAAAATAATGTATATCATATTTCCTATGTCTGTGGAATGGCTGGATAGTTCTTGCCGGCTTTCTCTGAAGGTTGCAGCCAGATGTCCCTGCTGGACCGCTTGGTACTCCCATCATTTCCTTTGAAGCCTGTGCTAACAGAGAGTCAGCTAGTGTCCAGTCTCTTGCTATTATAGACCAAACTTGTATTTATTGTATTTTATTTTGGTTTTTCAAGACAGGTTTTATTTGTGAAGCAGCCCTGGCTGTCCTGGAACTTTCTCTGTAGACCAGGCTGGCCTTGAACTCATACAGAGATCCGCCTGCCTCTGCCTCTCGAGTGCTGGGATTAAAGGCCTGCGCCACCACTGCCTGACTTAGAACGAATTTTTAAAGCACCACACATGAAATACCCCCACAAACCAAATACCCCTTCCCTTATGAGGAGTGATATAATATGGCAGGAACTAGTTATTAACAATGGTCCTTAGCCAATTGTCTCTCTTTTAAAAAATTTAGGATTTATTTGTCTTATGTGTATGAATGTTTTGCTGCATGTATGTACATATATCATGTGTGTGCCTGGTGCTCAAGGAGGTCAGAAGAAGCTATTAGATCCCTTGGAACTGGTGTTACAGACAGCTGTAAGCTACCACGTGGGTGCTGGGACCTTTCTCTGGAAGAGCAACAGGTGCTCTTAACATCCCTGAGGCATCTCTCCAGCCTTCTCTTATTTTTATTTTTATTTTTATATTTTTTTGAGACTCCTGGAACTCACTATGTAGACTAGGCTGGCCTCAAACTCAGAGATCTGCCTGCCTCTGCCTCTCGAGAGCTGAGAATAAAGGAGTGTACTACCACACTTCAGTTGTCTCTGTCTTGATTGAGAGTTCCTTATGCAGTCAGGTGACCTTTGCCCTCTGTAGACTTGTCATTTAGAAGCCTAGAGTTCTCAGTGGGCCTCATTTAGTCTTTCCTCCTTTGTCTTCCAGAGCTCTCTCTTGCCTTTGGAATAGATCCCACCCATTGGGTCCCCAAGGTAGACACTGCCCTTTTCCACAGTCTAGTAACTGCTTTCCCAGGCCTGGCAGCTCACACTGAACCAGACACAGATTGTTATTTCCCACCATTTTCTTTTTCTTTCTTCCTTTCTTCCTTTCTTCCTTCCTTCCTTCCTTCCTTCCTTCCTTCCTTCCTTCCTTCCTTCCTTCCTTCCTTCCTTCCTTCCTTCCTTTCTTTTTTCTGGAGCTGAGGACTGAACCTAGGGCCTTGCGCTTACTAGGCAAGCACTTTACCACTGAGCTAAATCCCCAACCCCCACACCATTTACTTATACCCTCTCATTTCTGCTTGACGGCGGGACTTGGTGTCTCTGCAGCCCTCTCCCTCGGTGTTCCACATCTCGGCCACTATGGCATCTTCTTGGGAAAAAGCCACTTTGGTAGTGGTGCTTTGACCATAGGGCCCATCAGTCACTTCAGTGCTAATTCAGACAAATTAAGCTCTGAACCAGTGAGAATGAGAAGGAGAGGGAGCTGCCTAGGAAATCCTCTCCTGGAATCCTATGGCCTCCTTGGCATCCTTCTACTTGCTGCCAGCTGCCCGGCACACTATGTACTGCCCTCCGGCATGGAGGAATGGGAGGCAGCGGTGTGAGTGGACATGTGCTGACTGTCTTCAAGGCCTTGAATGGAGGAGTCCACATGAACTCTTCAGAAGCATAAATGCAATATGCTGTCTGGAATAAAGGGCAGTGAAGTACATACAGGCAGCCCTCCATACCCATGACTTCCACATCCTGTGGATTCAACCATTTGAAAAGAACACAGTGTCTGTGCTAAACATGTACAGATCTTTTTCTTGTCTCTTGTCCTTATTCCTTAAATAGTACAACCTAACACTAGTCACATAGAGTTTACATCCGTACAGGGTTCTAGAGACATCTGTTTAGGTTATGCAGCTGTATATGGGATGATATGCATACTGGGTCCAAAGCCAGTGTTTCAGATCAGGGGCCTGAGCACCCGAAGCATTTAGTATCTGCAGAGGATCCTATTACCAATCTCTGTGTGCCAGGGATGACTGAACTCCAAGGATTAGTGCCTAGCCTCATTTCTTTTTCCTCTTCCTGCCTTCCGCTCCACTACCCCGGCCCCCATTTATTCATTCATCCATTTAGTTAGTTAGTTATTTAGTTAGTTAGTTGAGGAAGGGTGTCTCTGTGTAGCCCTGGCTGTCCTAGAATTCACTCTGTAGACCAGGCTGGCCTCGAACTCAGAGATCTGCCTGCCTCTGCCTCCCAAGTGCTGGGATTAAAGGTATATCCCCCACCACCACCCAGCTATTTATTTATTTTTGGTAGTACTAGGGATACCCACAGGACCTGCACGTGCAGGTGAGTGCCCTGATGCTGAGCTGCAGTTCCAGTTCTTGGGCTTCTTATAGACAGTTCTGGCAGAGCAAATGGACCATCTACAGGGCCTGACCTGGTGGCACATCTGACCTTTGAGCACATCAGGTGTGGTGCTTCACATCCCACAGAGGGTCAGTCCAGTGTTTGTCCAGGGAGACAGCAAATGTCTCTGAGAGAACCCTGCACTGGGGATGGGAACAGTCCGGAGTTTCGGTCGCGCTCTCACTGGTAATAAAGCTCTGGAATCCTGGCCGAGTCACTTTCCCAAGTGATGATTTTATTTGTGCACAATTTGGGTGTCTGGACCTGGGGCGTGGCCCAGCTAGGCAGTTTTCATCTGAATGGCATTGTCCGGGGCCAGTCGGCTCCGCGGTGGTGGTGACCCTGGGTTAGGTTGGAAGATCCACCTATGCAGAGCTAGCACCGTGGTGCCCCTGCATGGGCTTCTGGCTCTCCACATGGCTAGCTTTCGCTTCCTTGGCTTCAGACATGGAGGCTGGCTTATGAGAAGGAGGCAATGAAGCTTCCAGGTGTCCCATATCCCAGAATTAACACATTATTTCTGCTCTCTGTTAGTCATGAGCCCTGTCCAGGTTCAGGGGAAGAGAAATCACCTCCATCCTTCCCCTACTCCTTTTTAAAATTTTGAATTACCTTTATTTGTTGTGCGTGGGTGTGCTACAGTGTGTGACAGCTTTCGGGAGTTGGTTCTCTACTTCCGCCATGTTGGTCCCAGGAATTGAATTCGGGTCATCAATCTTTGTCATCAAGGTTGGCAGCAAGTGCCTTTATTCACTGAACCATCTCTCCAGCCCTGTTTCTATTTCTTGGTGTCTGGAACAGTACTCAGGGGCACAGAAAAAAGAGTTGACTGTGCTGTCTTTGGGAACCATTGACAGCAGGACGCAGACCCCTTCCTTCTGTTCCTCTGTCCTCAGCATTTGCTTCTTCCTCATGGTCCAGGTGGCTGCTGGGGCTCTAGCTACTGGGATCCTCTCTTCTCCCTTAAGGGGATGTCTTTTTCATCAGTCAGGTGATCACATGCCCGTGCCTTGTTAAAGGGCTGCTGTAAAATGCCTTCAATTCCAGCACTCAGGAGGCAGAGGCAGTCGGATCTCTGTGAGTTTGAGGGCAGCCTGGTCTACACAGAGAGTTTCAAGACATCCAGGACTTTGGTTGTCTTGAAAAACAACAAAAAAAAGCTGCTGTAAGACAGTGCAGAGATAGGAGTCGGAGATCTGCTGGAGGGAGAAAGGAAGGATGCTGTGCAAAAACATTTCCCAGTACCAGCGTCTTCACACCTTTCCCGAAGCTGAGCCTGCTTAGAGGGAACAGAAGCCATAGTCAGGCTCAACCTTGAGAGAGCTCATGGCCGGGTTCCCAAGGGAGCCCCTGTGATCTCACACACTCTCTCTCTCTCTCTGCTCCCAGTTTACTACAGGCACGTGCAATGACTCCGTGATTCACAACTGTGAACTGTGTGGCAAGAGCTTCCGCCTGCAGCGCATGCTCAACCGTCACCTCAAGTGCCACAACCAGGTAAAGAGGCACCTGTGCACCTTCTGCGGCAAGGGCTTCAATGACACCTTCGACCTAAAGAGGCATGTACGCACACATACAGGTGAGGCTGCACACGTGGCTTGCTCACTTCTGGTCTGTCCACCCCCACCCCCACCCCCGACCCAAGAAACAAGTTTGCAGTGTGGGGCATTTGCGGCTATCCCAACTGAGTTCACCCCCTGACTCTGCCACCTGCCAGCCTTGTCACCCGGGACATGCAGGCCACCTCTCGTGGCCTGATTTTGCTCCTGTAAGATGGACATGATGTACAGGTTCGAGGGAGGCTAACGCAGGAAGTCTCCACTGTAACTCTGGCGGCAGAGTGGGATGCTTAGGACCAGCTTCAAACCTTTTGTGCCTCTTACTTGACTCTTGCTGTCATTGGTTTGGTTTTGGTTTTGGTTTTTTTAAGATAAGGCCTGGTCACGTGGCCTGCCCTTGAACTCTCTGTCCTCCTTCCTGTGCTTCCCAAGTGCAGGGATCACAGATGTGCACCGCTGTGCCTGGCCAACCTCCTAAAGTAAGCCTGACTCAGGGCTCCTGATCCTCCTGAGGCAGTAGAACAGCTGCCCTGAGCTTCCTCGGGGCCTCTTCCTTGGCCTCCCAACTTTTCTTCTTCCTCCTCTCTCTTTTTTTTTTAAATGCAAGGCATAGAGCCTTAGGCCTTGTGCATGCTAAACAAGCACTCCACCACTGAACTACCCTGAGCCCATTTTCCAACTCAGGCAGTCTGGATCGGAGACCTCCTCTTGTGTGTTTCAGAGAGTCTGGGGGATGACCTTTTGCCTCAGTCCAAAACCTGCTGATTGGTCACAAGCTTCATTAGTTTTAT
Organism: Peromyscus attwateri; assembly: GCA_902168425.1. NCBI lineage: Eukaryota > Metazoa > Chordata > Mammalia > Rodentia > Cricetidae > Peromyscus > Peromyscus attwateri. Next base: position 30,691 of record CABHPP010001582.1, on the reverse strand, counting down.
CTTAGGCACATCTGGCCTCTAGGCTTCTCCACTTGAGGCCCAGTCTATACCTTTGGCCCAGTAAGTCCTGGAGGAAAATTGTCAGGATGCCACTTCTCTGCTCAAAATTCTGCAACTCCAGGTAGATTAGATACAGACACCTCCATTTCATGTGAGGCCTCTCGCTATGTGGGTCTTGTCATCAAATTTCCATCAATGCCATCCCATCTCATCCCATATTAAACATGACCCATCCCCCCCCCCCCCCCCCAAAAAAAAAAAAAAAACAGGGTTTCTCTGTGTGTATCCCTGGCTGTCCTGGAACTTACTCTATAGACCAGGCTGGCCTCAAACTCACACAGCTCCGCCTGCCTTTGCCTCCTGAGTGCTGGAACTAAAGGTGTGCACCACCACTGCCAGGCAAACGTGACCCATCTGAAAGTATTAAGTACTGTCCTGACCTGCCACCCACCTTCCCAATAGCCTCTCACACTGTGTACATAGCCCCCTGTCCCTCAATTCTTTCAGAATTTAGGGTTCGACCACTAGACAGATTTCAGCTCTTCAGTCTCACCCAGGGACCTTCTTAGGTCCTGTCTATTCCATTTTCTTTCCTAATTCTTATGCTTTATTTTTCTTAGAGTGGTGACATGAGCTGCCTCCCTGGCCTGGCAAGAGTGTCCCCCTCTTTACAAAGTGAGGTGGTCTACAAAAGATACTTTTCTTTTGTGGGTTTGTTTTCGTGGGGGGTGGGGGGGTGGGGACAGGGTTTCTCTGTGTGTTCCTGGCTGTCCTGGAACTCACTCTATAGACAAGACTGGCCTCGAACTCAGAGATCCACCTGCCTCTACATCTGGAGTGTTGGGATTAAAGTCATTTGCCACCAAGCCTGGCTATACCGTCCCTCTTAAAAAAAAAATATTTTTTTCTAAACTTTTCTTTTCTTTTTCTTTCTTTCTTTCTTTTTTTTTTTTTTTTTTTGAGACAGGGTTTCTCTGTGTAGTTTTGTCCTGGAACTTGCTCTGTAGACCAGGCTGGCCTTGAACTCATAGAGATCCGCCTGCCTCTGCCACCTGAGTGCTGGGATTAAAGACGTGTGCCACCACTGCCCAGCCTAAACTGAACTTTTCATTGAAATGACATAACCAAGTCGTGGTAGTGGCGCAGGCCTTCAGTCCCAGCACTCGGGAGGCAGAGGCAGGTGGATCTGTGTGAGTTCGAGGCCAGCCTGGTCTAAAGAGCAAGTTCCAGGGCAGCAGGGCTACACAGAGAAACCCTGTCTTGGAAAAAAACCAAACACACACACACACACACACACACACACACACACACACAAAAAAATTACATATCTAGAAAAATGAATAAATTACAAGTCCTTAGTCCTAGATGCATGTAATTAAAATCAAGTTTAAAAAAAAAAATCAGACTATTTCTAGACCTAGACGTCATTACCCTCTCCCAGTAATCTCCTTTCCAAGGGGAGTCAGGACTTCTAATTAATATATGACCGTTTTTTAACTTTAATATATTATATAAATGGGATCTGTACCCCCTTTGAATCTGGCTACAGGTTTTTCCAGTCTCTAAAGACTAATTCATTAATTTATTTATACATACTGGAGATTGAATCCAGGGCCCTGAACACGCTGGGCAAGTTCTCTAACACTGAGCTATACTCCTAGCTGTGTTAACTTTTTATTTCGAGAAGGGTCTCACTAAGTTGACCAGACTGGCCTTGAACTCACTTGAGCCCTGGGCAGTTGTGAACCAGCAGTTCTATGATTGACAGGCACCTCCAGAGGTGGAAATCTGGGGCCACACCAGTCCGGACCACAGCCACTGGCCGTGGCTGCTGAGCCCCTGCCTTGGGACGAGTAACAACTAGATGTGGTTTAAGACACTGGATTTGGGAGGCTTAGTAAGAAAAACAATCTCAAATTTTAAAGTTTAAAATGATTCATTGAAGATAATCTCTTTTTGATTACTCAGGGGGCAGAGGCAGGAGGAGCTCAGTGAGTTCTAGGACAACCTGGTCAACATATGGAGTCCTAGGCCAGTCAGGGAAATACAGTGAGACCCTGTTTCAAAAAAAGAAAAAAAAAGAAAGAAAGAAAAGAAGAGAAGAGAAGAGAAAAGAAAGAAAGAAAGAAAGAAAGAAAGAAAGAAAGAAAGAAAGAAAGAGAAAGAAAGACTCTTACCTGTTTCTTTCTATTTATTTGTTTGTTTGCTTATTTATGTTTTGAGACAGCGTCTCCTGTAGTGTAGGCTGGCCTTGAACTCTACATTCTCCTGCTTTAGCTTGCTGAGTGCTGGAGTTAAAAGTGCATGCCACTGTACCTGGCTCCTTCTAGAAATTTCTAAATTTTAAAGTGGTTTGCCCCTAAATTTTTATTGGACAGCACTATAATAATTGAAATTGATGGGTAGACATTTCTAGAATTTAATCATAACTTTTGCCTTCAAAGTAATCAATGAGTAGTACTGTGGAAATGACTTGCACCCATTTCCATGGCCAGCCTTCCTTTCTGGTTGGAGGTATGCCTCCAAAGACCATAAAGCTGGGGGCTTACGTTTGTCTTAGCTGGTGATAAACATGAGTCGTCATTGACCTCGGCAGGCAACGATGGTGCTAGGGGCTAGAGGAGGAGGTCAGGCTATGATCGTCTCCTGGGCTTTACCATAGGCGTGATTTCACTACAAAAACAACATTTGAAAGTTCTCAGATGTGTTAGTTCATGTGATCCAATCTCACCGGCTCCAATAGATCATCCTAGAATTTAGTGGGGAACTTGTTCTTTGCCTCTGGTTGAGCGGTGAACATCACAGTTCGGCTATTGACTATTCTAAGTATATTTAGGCCAGAAACAAAGATACAGACGCTCAACACAAATACTGCAGACGGCTAAGTGAGGGATATGCTTGCATCGAGTCCAAAAGGACCAAGCCTGAGCATTTTAAAAACCCAGCTGGAATCCTAGGAACCTCCATTAGAGAATGGTTAGCAATGTTGATAAGTTTGGTAAAGACAGGAGTGGACAATCGGTGCTAACCTTGCCTCTCACCCACCACCAACTTCGTCTCTTTTCATTCCGGAAACTGCAGAGGGCATCTAAGGAAAGACTCAGAATACAAAGGAAACTTTCTGAAAAAGGTTCAGGGAAACCAGAACCTGAAAATGTCTTACATTAATATCCAAGCAGATGAAAGAAAAGATTAGGAATTCTTTTTTTTTTTTTTGGGGGGGGGGGGGGGGAGGGGACGGAGTATGGCTTCACCAAGGAAAAAGTAACTACAGGGTTCTCTCTCCGTGGTTTGTGTGTATGACCGGGCTAGGAAGTGAGGGTACGGTCCAGATGATGGCTCACTGGAATAAACCCAGTGATGCAGAGGAAAGCCTCCATCACATTTTTTTAAAAAATGTGTCAGTAGCTGGCTCTGGTGGTACATGCCTGTAATCACTAGGGAGGTAAAAAGAGGAGGATTGTGAGCTGCAGGCCAGCCTGGGCTACATCATGAGTTCTAGACAAGCAACAAACAACCCCCCCCCCCAAAAAAACAAACAAACCAGAATTAACAACAACAAAAAAATGAGTGGCAGTTTTTGTTCTAAACAGTCTTGGATCCTGCGCCCTGGAAGCAACTCTGTATTAAAATGATTTATGAAGGAGGGCTCCTGGGAGGAACTTGTCAAGCAGTGAAGACAAGTGGGAAAGAAAAACGTGCTAGCCTCAGCCCTATCCCAGAGGGCTCTGGGGTTTGAAGGATACCTCAGTGCTGTCCTGTCCACAGGTTTGTAGAGGGCCTTTCTGTACCCACTTCAATTAGACAAAGCTGGAGACTTTTTCACTCCTGGGCTTTGGGGAACAAAGCTGGAGACTTTTTCACTCCTGGGCTTTGGGGAAGTTAGTTGCTAGTGCTCAATCCTTGGAGAAGGGGACACCCAGGAGCTGTTAGCCACCAGCTCACATGGCCACTGGGGCTATGCGTCAGCCCAAGAAGTGAGTCTGGGTGGGAAGACAACACTGTCTTCTGTATACTTGACAGAGATGATTGCTTTTGTCTAGTGTCAGGGACAGGATCACAGAAGCCAGACTCATCTACATCAAAACAGACAGAGGAGCCCTGAGCAATTAAAGGAACAAACCATGTATGTTCGGTTCACAGCCTGAGAATACCACAGATCTGTTTTTATAGCTCCTTCTTTTGAATGTTCTACAGTTAGGCCAGCTAGGTTACTTCTAAGAGGGGCTGCCTGTTGGCAAAAATGATTTGTTTTTGGGGGGAGAGATCTGTGTGTTTGAGTGAAAAAATATTGACCAACCCTTACACGTGCTGGACTCCACAGCCCCGAGTGTCCGCACCTACGCTTCTCGGTGTGGTTTGAGGACCCGCAGCACCTGGGAGTTGGTGGGCATGTACAGCCACACGTTTTGATGCCCCGAGGTGCCAACCTCGTTGTTCAGATACAGTATTTATGGAAAGTATTTTTATTTTCCTGTTCGGTAAAATGAATGTTTATGCTGTTGAAGACGTCAGATGGCGTAAAAAGCTATAGCAAGTGTCCACTATCATAAATGGTTGGTTGGCAAGGTCAAGCACATTGGTGGGGTTCTGCTAAGTCTTGGAGAGAGGGTTGGTCGGGCCTGGGAAAATGATAACTCACCTTTCTCAAGGTGTGATGGCTCGTGCCTATAATCCCCAGCAGTCAGAGGCTGAGGCAGGAGGATTACTGAAATTTAATGTCAGACTGAGCATTTGTTTTTCAGAGGACCTGGGTTCAGTTACCAGCACCCACATGGTAGCTTACCACCATCTATAACTCCAGCTCTAGGGGATCTGATGTCTTCTGGCTTCTGCAGACACTGCACTCACGTGGTACATGTTCATACATGTACATACATGTACATACACATAAAATAAAAATAAACACATTTTGTGGGTTTTTTGGTTTTTGAGACAGGTTCTCACCATGTAATTCTGGTTGACCTAGAACTCACTATGTAGACCAGGCAGGCCGCAAACTCCTAAGTGGAGGCAGGAGGATCAAGGTCTTCACGGTTATTCCTAAACACAGTGAGTCTGAGGCCAACCTGGGCTAGAGGGAAAAAATTAAAAAGAACCTTGGAGCTCCAGATGAAGTAAGAGGCTCATGCCTTTCCTGTGGACTGAGTTCCATAGAGAGAACCTGAGGAATTCCAATTAGAGGTCAGCGCTGGGGAGGGGCTGCCCACCAGACAGGGGCCCTCTTGCCTTATCTTCCATCAGGGGCTACATTGAGAGAGGCCAGAAGGCAAACAAACCGCAGCCTGACTAAAGCAGAGAAGACAATGGTGTCTTTGTTTGGAGCCTAAGGAGAAGGATTGACTGGATTGGGAAAAATGCAGATCAGAAGTTTAAGGCTGGGCGGCTAGCTGAAGAAGCGTGGAATCCACTCCCCAGCTCGCCTGTGGAATTGCCTCCTCGGTGGTTTCCTTTTTAGTTTAACTTATATTTTTTCAGCCAAAAAGATAATATATTTGTGTGGGGGAAATTGAAAATAAGATTTTAAAAAAGCAAGCCTCCATACAACCCTAGTTCCTTTCTGAAGGCGGTTTGCCATTTGGTTTTTGTTTTTGTTGTTTTGTTTTGTTTTTCTCCTAGAGTTTTTAAGGCATGCAGCTGCTGTCATGGGAACTAGACCTTGGGCCTTGCTTGGTGGCTACCTAGTGGATGTACCTTACTCCTTTTCATCACTGTCCGTTTAAACGAAATCATGACAACATTTCCATCACAGAGGCACAGACCTTTTCTAGCTCCCCAATAGAACTGCTTGCTTCCTTTTTCAGGTTGTCTCCGCCCCCACCCTCTTCTGTTTTATTTAATTCTGACAATGCCACCATGGATTTTCTTGTATGTCCTTTTCCCACAAAGAACGTGAGTCTGTCTCTAACGTAACTTCCCATGAGTGAACTTACTAGGCCAAAGGGCCGGAACAGACTGGGTTTATGGGTAGGTATTGCCTGCTTCCCTTCCTGGGAGGCTGCCCTCTGTCTCCTCCTACAAGGAGGCCAGTGTCAAAGCTTCTTGCTGTAGTTCACAGTCCGATCAGAGTCAGGGAAGGAGCACTTGACCTGAGGCAGGGAAGCAGGCAGAAAGTTCCAGCAGTGAGGGATTTACCTGGAGATGTGGGATATGAACTCAGCTTAGGGTTAGGAATAAACAACTCAAAGCTCTTTGTTAAGCCCCCCCAAAAACTTTTTTTTTTTTTAACTAGGTAATAAAGGCCTAGGATAGAGAATTCAAAAGATCAGTTGGTGAGGGACATCTCTAATAGTCACCTAGGAACCACATTTTTTTTTAATCCTTTTTTGTTGTTGTGAAATACATAATGCATAAGAAAGGTGTAGTTGAAAGACAAATACTACTTAGGGATATGGCAGCTGATTCCTTTGTGGCGTGTTTCCGTTGTGTTGAGCTGGATTCTAAACACTGAGGTCCTAGCTCCCTGAATACTTAGTGTTGGCCAGGTCAGATCCTGTGCCTGTGCTATCCGGTTAATCCTTGGACCAGCCATCCCTGGGTGTGAGTACTATCTGCGTTTTGTGGGTGAGGAGACTGAGCTGCGGAGGGGTTAACAGATTGACCGTGGACCCCGTTAATGAGTGGCAGATGTGCAGTGCCTGGCTTTTCAATGGCCTTGGACTTTGGAACTACTTGGGTAGGTGTCAGTAGGTTAATTATGTCTGGCAACAGATGGTGCTTTCAGTTCCCAACCTGTTCTTTTGACTAGGACAAGATTGGCTTTTGCTACAGAGTGAGATGAAGGGCGAGGTCTCAGTGTTGGGGGAGGGGAGCTTAGTATTGATCCCCCTTACACCAATCTACCTTCACTCCCTTGAAGGAGTGGAAAACAGCCGTGATCTGTGATCCGGGATGGAGGCACTAATTCCCAAGCCCAGGAAGGAGCTTTTTTGACAAGACGTCTGTCTGCAGGAATGAGATTACAGTCAGAAGAGGAAGCAGGAACGTTGGGGCAGGGGTCAGGTTTATAAGTTAGACGTGTCGTAACTAGAGCTTTTATGGTCTGTCTCCTGTGTCTACCTCATGAGGCACCCAGCCTCAAAACCAGGGTCAAGCCGGGCGGTGGTGGCACACGCCTTTAATCCCAGCGCTCGGGAGGCAGAGGCAGGCGGATCTTTGTGAGTTCAAGGACAACCTGGTCTACAGAGCGAGATCCAGGAAAGGCGCAAAGCTACACAGAGAAACCCTGTCTCGAAAAACAAAACAAAACAAAACAAACAAACAAACAAAAAAACAGGGTCAGCGGCTACACTATATCCTTTTGGAAGAAACCTCCTAGTCAGCCCCTTTCTTTACTGGCCAGGTAGTGCAGGGCTCCCAAAATCTCCTAGCCCTGGCTTCTCAGCCCTTGCTGGATGCTGTGCCAGAAAATATGTGCAGACTATGTGTTAAACACTACAGGAAAGGTGATATGGTTCTGCACATGCTAGGCCCAGTGTAGTCTGGGTCACCCCTGGAGTAGGAAGCTCCACGCCTAGGACCAGAAGCATTCATTTCTTGTATATATACGTGCAATGGAGTATCATACAGCTGTTTAAAAAAAAAGCGGAAATTATGTCCTCTGTGGGAAAATGGAACTGGGAATTGTGAAATGAAATAAGTGATTCAAAAGGAAGATATTTGTTTTCTCTTATGTGGAATCTAGGTTGGTTTTTGTTTGTTTGGTTTTGTTTTTTGTTGTTATTGTTTTGCTTGTTTGTTTGTTTGTTTTTTGAGACAGGGTTTCTGTGTGTAGCCCTGGCTGTCCTGGACTCTGTCGAACTAGGCTGGCCTCAAACTCAGAGATCTACCCGCCTCTGCCTCCCAATTGCTGGGACCAAAGGTGTGTGCCACCACCACCTGGCTTTTTCTAAAGTAGAAAACGGACCATTTGAGACGAGGAAGGCCATGGCGAAGGGTAAAAAGTAGGTAATAGCGTTGGGGGTATGAATAGGATCAAAGTAGGTTTTATGTGTGTATGGAAAGGTTGTTTACTTATTTGTGTATGTGGGTTTTTGTTTGTTTGTTTGTTTTGTTTTTGTGGGGAGTGTTTTGTCTACTTGTATGTCTGTGTAGCACACAGCCCAGGTCTGGTGCTCATGGAGGCCAGGAGAGGGTTTTAGGTCTCTTGTGTATGTGGATGGTGGGAACAGAACCTGGGGCCTCTGGATGAGCAGCCAGTTCTCTTAGCTGCCGAGTCATCTCTCCAGCACTTGAAGAGATCATAATGAAGGCCAAGTTTGGTTCACGCCTTTAGTCCCAGCCCTCAGGAGGCAGAGGCCAGCCAGGGTGACAAGGTGAAACCCTATCTCAGCAACAAGAAGGGACAAATTCTCAGCTCTGCCCCCTCTGAACCTGGAGTCCGCTTGCTGTTTGGTCTGGTTTTGAGACAGCCTCTCACTATGTGACCCGTGCTAGCATTACAGGTTTGCATTGCCTCACTGGCTAAAAATATTCTTTCTGGTGATTGGTGAGCATTTTTTGCTGTGATGCCCCAAGCATCTCTCTTACCCCAGACCAAGCCCAGTCCTTGTTCAGACCATGTCCAGAGCAATTAAATACATGTAAAAATATATTTAATAATATGTACCTATACATATGTATTCCTTATTTTGTATAAAGCAGAACCATCTCAAGAAACTCTTGACTGGGCTAGGGAAAGAGACATGTGTGCCACCTCGCCAGCCCTTAGATTTTTTTTTTTAATGTTTATTTATTATTGAGATCTCTCTTATGTAGTCATGTGACTCAGGTTGGCCTTGAATTCCTGATCCTTCTGTCTCCACCTCCCAGGTGCTGGGATTACAGACATGGGCTTCTGAACCTGATGTTGATTTTAGATTTAAATGTCCCCCTACGTCTGTCTGATGGAATTTCTCTATATAGAGTAGCCCAGGTGGACCCTATGCTCTAACTGGGATTATAAGGCACCACTGCACACAGCATTTCATTAAAAAAAAAAACAAAAAAACACTGAGTCATCTTTATGTGTGAGCACAAGCGTGTGGTGGCCAGAGGTAGGCCAATGACATCAGGTGTCCTTCTCTATTGATTGCTATCTTCTCCCTACCCCCACCCCGTGTGTGTGTGTGTGTGTGTGTGTGTCTGTCTGTGTCTGTGTCTGTGTGTGTCTGTCTGTCTGTGTCTGTGTGTGTGTGTGTGTCTGCCTGTGCTTGCCATATGTGAGTTTTGGAGGTCAGAGGACAACTTATAGGAACCAATTCGTTCTTTCCTTCCACCATGTGCTTTCTGGTATCCAAACTCTGGCATCGTCTGGTCAGCCTTGGTGGCTAACGACTTTAGTCACTGAGTCTTCTCACTGTGCCCCCGACCTCCCACAGCCCCCTTTTCTGAGAAAGGTCTCTCACTTGGCTTGGAACTTGCCAATTAGGCTAGGCTGGCAGTCCAGTAAGTGCCAGGGATCCACCTGTCATTGATTCCTAGAAACTGCAGACTGGGTTTCATGGTGTAGCCCAGACTGGCCTTGAACTCGCTGATATCTGTTTGCCTCTGCCTCTGAGTGCTGGGATTAAAGGTGTGTGCAGTTGTAAATGAGTTACATTCGCACTTAGCATGGCTACAAGCATAGTTCTGAGCAAATGAGAAATGTTTCAAATTTCTTTCCCTCCCACCGTGCTATTGTTACATTAAGACTTCTAAAGGTCAGAATTTTAGCATTAATCAAATGGAGTTTCCTTTGGACCTGAGCCACCACACCCATCCCTTGCTTTGTAAATACAGGTTCTGGGGATTGAGCCCAGATCCAGCCCTTGACCAGCTGAGCTGCTACCCCAGCCACCTACTGCTCGTTCTTCATTTCGTCTGTTCCCTGAAATGCTTAGCACAGTGTAAGTGTGCTCTGAACCGCCTCCTGTGAGGTCCAGCACAGTTCACCCTGCTTGGCTTCCTCCCTTCCACATCTTTCTCTTTCATTGCCTGACCCGTGCTTCCTGGGATAGCCTCTCCAGTAAACTTACTCTAGGATCTTTGTCTCCGTGTCTCTTTCCAGGAAAACCCACAGTACAAAAATGAAAGCATGGCTTACCTTGCCACTAAAAGATGAAACCAGTAAGGCAGATGAGTGGGAGGAATACAAATCTTTCTCCCAGAGTCAAGTGTTGGGCTCTGCCTCATTGGTGCCCATCTGTATTAGGTTTGTTCGTGTAGATGCCAGGACCCTTGTAGATGGTTCTGGCTCTAACTTCCTCACATTGTCAAGGATCTTGGTCATGGGAAGCTTCAATGGTTTACTAGGAGGGAAGCTTGGGCTTGGCTATGACCAGCTGGTGACGTGTCTGCCCCTCATCCTTACAGGCATTCGCCCCTACAAATGTGATGTGTGTTACAAAGCCTTCACCCAGCGATGTTCCTTGGAGTCCCACCTGAAGAAGATCCACGGTGTGCAGCAGCAGTATGCCTACAAGCAGCGCCGGGACAAGCTCTATGTGTGTGAGGACTGTGGTTACACGGGCCCCACCCAGGAGGACCTGTACCTGCACGTGAACAGTGCCCATCCGGGTAGCACGTTTCTCAAAAAGACTTCCAAAAAGTTGGCGGCCCTTCTGCAGAACAAGCTGACGTCCCCGCTGCAGGAGAATTCCACCCTGAGTGAAGAGGAGGAAAAAAAGTGAAGAGAGAGAGAGAAAGTGGAGGAGAGACGCTCGGTTGCCACGTTTACCCGGACTTTAGGTTCTGAGGCGTACTTCTCCTCTGCTCCACGGGTTCTTTTCAGTGACAAGTATTCAGTCCACCTCTTCTTTTGGGACATCAACAGTAAGATGCACTCCAAAGTTGTCAGTCATTCTGCCACAACAGGCCCTGTACCGTGCGTCTGTTTTCTTGGTGGCTGAGATCACGTACGGGTTTGTGTGTGTGTGTGTGTGTGTGTGTGTGTGTGTGTGTGTGTGTTATGTGTATTTTTTTTTCTGATGGAATTTTCACACATGAATAGAGGGGTGTTCTTAAAGAGACCATCATCTTATGGTGCCTTGAAATGCTTCTCAAGCAAGGAAAATGTATATTCTTCTGAAAGAGTTTACAGAAACTATTTTAATAAATGAAATGTTCATGTGAAACTTCTCTTTAAAAAACAAAATAGTGTTGAGTTTCAGCTATCCTGTTGAGGGTTTATGTGACACTGGACTCCGTTACCCAGACAGAGGTTGATGGTTCTGTCTTGGTAGAGAGGATTTAAGGAGGCAAAGCCTGTCAGTTGGGTAGGACACATTGTTGGTTGGTGGAATAAAACCAGCGCTGAGAGGCTGGCTCGTGGATAGGTGAGCCTTGAGGTGCAACACATCGTTCTCTGCTCTTGGTGACCCTGGGGTTCCTGTGGTCTTTGGCTTCACGGCTAGGACTTGCTGGGTGAAGGGCCCTGCTTCCTGCCTGGAGACTGGCCCTAGGTTAAGCATGTGACAAACCCTGGAGCGTGAGAAACTAGCCCAAGCATGAAGTACACCTGTTGAGGCACACCTGCTGGGAGACTGGGCAGTGGACAGGTCTCCTTCAGGGTGCCGGACTGGGAATGCAGCAACCTTGAGCAATACCTCCCTCTCTCCTCACCTTGGAGCTCCATTCCTAAATGTGGGAGAGGTTAACAGTCGAGTCGACCTTTGGACACCAGAGGAAAAAGGGAAGCTGCAAGCCGAGTGGGTAAGGAGGTGGTTTCCATGGCCACTGGGCAGCAGGAAGGGCCCAGACCCTCCCTTGGGAAGCCCCTTAGCCAAGAAAGCCTTGCCAGCCGGTGTGACAGCCTACTTCCCCTGAATTGACCAGGACGAGATGATGATCAGACGCATGTCATCCTTGTCTTTCACTGCCTAGTCCTGTCCCTGGACCCTGGCTGAGCTCCCTGGTCTAGGGGAACTTTTGAATGACATGGCCATTTTCTTATTTCCTCTCTCTGTACCTCCATCCTTCCCCTTCTTGCCCTTTCTCTTCACTTTCTCTTCCCTTAGTTCCACCTTCTCCCCCCTTCTTCTCTTCTGTACTCTGAGGCAGGTATCATGCCAAGGCCTGAACACTTGAGATACATTACCATTTCTCTTCCAACTCCGGCTTTGCTTCTGGAAGAGAGCTCTGTGGAGCACTAGTGATGTGCCAGGCACTAACCTGGGTGCCCCTCACCATGCAGGTGTCATCTGGAACATCTGTAAAACACCCCATGGGTCAGCAACCCTGTTTGTGTGAGTCAGTGCAGAGACCTTCAGATCTTCAGATCTGGTCAAAATGCCTCTTCCTCATTCTTCCTTGAAAGCAGAGAAAAGGTTTCAGGTTCAACTGGGACCATGCAGAGAAAGGCACAAGGGTCGGAAGAGTGGCTTTGAAGGTCATCTTTCCTCTCGCTGCCCGAGGATGCTCAGATCATCAGCCATCTGCAAATCCCGGGGTGTCTGTCCCACCTTCCCTGAAGCACCAGGTGGGTGGGTTACAGCTTCAGAGCTACAGCTGAACAGCTATGGTCAAGGCATCAGCAATGGCAGAGGCTCAACTTGGGACTTCATGTGGCCCAGGGTGCAGCCATCACTCAGGGCTCTATCCTGACTTCAGAGGACACACTGTTGCCACGGAGTTTGAAAGGCAGCTGACTTGTTTTCCCCCAGTTATGCAGGTAGTGACGTGACAAAAGGAGCTGCTCTGGCTGCAAGCGTGCGGCTGGCTGCCTCTGGTGAATAAGGGAATGCTCCCGTTAGGGCTAGTTTTTTATTAAACAGCTTGCTCAGTTGCAAGTGACAGAAACCCAGTTTAAAAGGGCATCAGCAATAGTTTGCATACTTCTTCATGACCAAGAGCTGGCAGGAAGCTGCCCTCAGAAAGACCTGCTGGAATCAGGGCTGAAAATCATAAGGTTCTGGGTCTCTGAGCCTTGACACACTGTGCACCCTCTACTACCCACATAGTAGAGTGTTGACTCCAACAGATTGTCCTTGAACCTCCATATGTACACCATGGCACCTACACACCCTGCCCCTGTACAAGCAACATTTTTAAAGAGCTCAAGTTTCAGGGTGGCCAGATATAATGCTCAAGTAATAGCACTGTCATCTTTCCATCTTTTCTGTGTCCTTAGAAATTGAGACAAGGTCTTGCTATATGGCCCGTGCTGGTCTTGAATTTGTAATCCTACCTAAGTCTCCCAAGCAGCTAGGTAGTAATGTACCACGACTGCCCTCTGTCTTTGAGCTTCTTTTCCTCCTTTTGTGGCTCTGTAGGAGGTTCAGGTGGAGCTTTGATAGCCATCCACAGCTCCAGACTTCTGTCCCACCAGTACAGTAGTGTAGTGGACATTGTCCCTTTTTACCTGAGATCGTGGTAAATTTGGTTCTGGAACCCATTTTGGACCATCACTGTGCCCTGGGACATGTTGCTCTCTTGGCCTAGACCTGAGGCACATGTTCCCACTGCCCCTAAATCAGGTGTAGTGAGTGGATTAGCTACAGTCCTAAGGAAGTGGCTCTCCAGCAGAAAACCAGGGTGATGGGACCCAAAGGGAAAATGGATGTTGGGCAGGTGTAATGGCTAAGATCAGACAGCTCGGGCTGGAGAGATGGTTCAGCAGTTAAGCACACTAGCTGCTCTTGCAGAAGCCTAGAGTTTGGTCCCTGGCACCTACAAAGCTAGCCTCCACCAGTACCTACTTACACACACACACACACACACACACATACAATTTAAAAATAATCAAATTCTTTCTAAAAATCAGACAACTCTGTTACAAAGATGCCCAATTAATTGTGTAGCATACCAGGGACCCAGATTTCTCTCCTTGCTTCACTCTGTCATGTCCTAGGGTGTTGCTAATGCATGCTAGCTGAAGCCAATATAACCGTGGGTAGCCATCTTGGACTTGGTTTTACAGGAAACTGATGCAGAGGCAAGTGTCCAGATTACAGGGATTGGGAGGTAATTCCAGGAAGCACCTGGGGGAGGGGTGTGCACTGAGCAAGGGTGCTAGGAAGGAAAGACAGCGTTGGTAAAGGACACAGAAGTTGGAAAGTTACTGCTGGGGGCAACTGGAGACCTAGGAGGCAGAAAGCACGCCTGGCTGCGCTCTCATGGGGTAGGTAGAGGAAACCCCCTGAACTCCCCATCCGTCATTGGTTGAGGTCTTCTGCCACTGAAGGTGTTTGTTTCTGGGCCCTTCCAACTTGTCCATGCTTGCACTGGCCAAGTATACTTGCTGTACCAGGAACCCCTCTTTCTCCCAACAGGAGAGCTGCAGTGGTCAGTCAGAAACAGCTTTCAGGCCATAGACTAGAAGCTGATGAACTACAGATGAGAGATATCTGTGTCTGTACGTGTCTGGAAAAGGTCTTTGATTATATGAGGATACTTGCTGTACAAAGTGTGTGACTTCTATACTCCTTTGTGGGGGATCCTTGGGGAGGATGTAGCTACATCAACTGAGGGTGGGGTGTATAGCTTTCTCAACAAAGATTCTATGTGACAAAGTGAGAGAACGGATTATGATGGGCATCTTGTGGTCTTTATATGACAGGCAAAATCTTGACTTTTTCTTTTTTGAGCCTGACATGGTAGAACATATTTCTATTTCAGCACTTGGAAAGCAGAGACAGGCAGATCTCTGTGAGTTCTAGGCCAGCCTGGTCTATATAATGAGTTCTGGGACAGTCAAGATTACATAGAGAGATCCCATCTCAAAGGGGTGGGGGCACTGGAGAGATGGCTCAGTGGTTACAATCTCTAGCTGCCCTGCCAGAGGACCTGGGTTCAGCACCCACATGACAGCTCACAACTGTCTGTAACTCCAGTTCCTGGGAATCCAATTCCCTAACACAGACACACATGCAGGCAAAACACTGATGTACATGAAATGAAAATAAATCATTAACAAATTGTTTTTTTAAATCATAGTTGAGTTTTTTTGGAAGTGTGTATGTCTAGGCCAGAGGTGAACCAGAGGCATTGTTCTTCAAGTGTCTTGTTTTTAAAGATAAGGTCTTTCATTGGGACTTGGAGCTTTCTAATTATGCTAGGCTGGTCCTTAAGCTCTGGTGATCATCCACCTGTCTCTATTTCCCCAGTGACAAGATTTCAAGTAAATTCCAGCATGCCACATGGGAGCTGGGGATTGAACTCAGGTCCTCAGGCTTGTTCAACAGACACGTAACTGACTCGGTTATCTCCCCAACTCCCTGTCTTCATTACTTTTCTATTGCCCTGATAAGACAACATGAACAAGGCAACTTACAGAATACAGTGTTTATTGGGCCTTACAGTTTCAGAGAGGAGTCCATGACAATCATGGTCTGGAGCTCGGCAGCAGGCAGGCAAGTACGATGCTGGTTCAGTAGCTGTGAACTTACATCCTTATACACAAGTAAGAGGCAGAGAGAGAGAGAGAGAGAGAGAGAGAGAGAGAGAGA